>LPNX010875830.1:146575-171778 GCA_001517045.1 Pseudotsuga menziesii | reverse complement strand
AAAAAAAAAAAAAAAAAAAAAAAAAAAAAAAACAAAACAATGGAAGATACAGCCGGGAGTCTTTAAATAAGAAACGCAGGACGATAGAATTGATGAATGTATGTGTTGGAAACAGCTAAAACTTGTTCTTGACTTCTAACTAATTTGATTAGTGACGTTCGTCCTGCCATGTGATGCTATACATATTTCTGTCACACAGGGTAGCTGTTAATCATAACTATTTCTGCCTACGTTCGTCCTGCCATGTGATGGTTTACATATTTCTGTCACACAGGGTAGCTGTTAATCATAACTATTTCTGTCTACGGACCGCTCGAGAGTGGTGTCTTTGTGACCGTATCGGCTGCTGCATTTTCTTGCCACTGTGACTGTCTGGGAAGGCGGGAATATAACGGGCATATGCCTTTTACCCATCAAAATAAGGTTAAGAATTCTAACAAACCAGATCAATGAATGGGCAAACATAAATTATTTTTTATTAACAGAACGTCGTACAATATTTTTTATTAATAGGTTCAGATATGTTTATGTCTATATAACTGTTATTATGAGGTAATAATCTAAATTGAAATTTTTCTATTCAATTGAAATGAATTTTTTTCATTTGATAGAAACTTATGTGGGTGAGTTTCGCTTTAATCAAGGAGAGTTTGCCTTTATTCTATTCTAGTTTGATTATTATTATTATTCATTTTTTTTATTGTAAATGTTTTTAAGAGTTTATAATAATGTGGAAGACCTCTTTTGAGCATCTTTTGAGCATTTGATGAAATGGGAATTCCTTATTAAGAATTACAAAGTTTGGCTATTTATTCTTAAAGTAAAAACTATTCATTTTTTGCTATGAAAACAAGCAGTAAACTAAATAGTACATCTTCCTTTGGTCAAGGAGGGCATTCTATTAACTGAACTGAGAGTGACTAGAGATAGGTGAGAGTGACTAGAGCTATGTAAGCGATTCAATTATTGGTTTCCCAACCTGCCCAACCAAAAAAGAATGGAGTCATGACATTATGAAAGACACTTCAAGTCTTTTCTAGCTTTTATTTACTTATTGGGCCTTTCAGTAGGAAGATAGCCAAGGTGATTCACAAGGGCCACCGGAAATGGTACT
The DNA here is from genome assembly GCA_001517045.1 of Pseudotsuga menziesii. NCBI lineage: Eukaryota > Viridiplantae > Streptophyta > Pinopsida > Pinales > Pinaceae > Pseudotsuga > Pseudotsuga menziesii. Next base: position 170,664 of record LPNX010875830.1, on the reverse strand, counting down.
TTCATTACAAGAGCATTATTGACTTGATCTTCCCTTGCAACAATATAGCAATTTCAATTATACCATCAATGCACCTTGTTAACTTTGAAAATTTTGGTATGTTGCATTACATGTGACTTGCTATTAACCTCTCCAAAGGATTCTAAGTTCCACCTTTTGTTTGTTTCTTAAGTTTATCACTTAATGTATTTATGTACACACATGTTACTTCTACTTGTACGTGTCATTGTTAGTAGGTTTTTTTTCCATCCTGTATTTTCAAAGTACATGATCAACTAAAAACATGGGCAAATGATTCTTGCTATCTTTTAATTGGAATTTAAACTCAATAGAAACATATCTTTCACTTGAAAATTAAAATGTCATAATTTCAACTATATCATTGACTCAACATGTTAACCTTGCAAAATTTTGTTTGATGCATTACATGTAGCTTAACCTTAACCTTTGCAAAGGATTCTAGGTTCTATGTTTTATTTGTTTCTTAAGTTTATCATTTAATTTACTTCACATGCATAATGTTGGCACATATTTCTTTTGAGTTGTTTATGTCATTATTAGTAGGTTGTTTTGTTCCACACTCAATTTTCAAGCACATGATCATCCAAAATTATTGGTAAATAAGTATTGTTATATTTTAATTAAAAATTAAACCTTTCAATAAAATATATATCTTTTAATTGGACATTAAATTCTTTTGTAAAAACATTTTTATTGAAAATCATTTTTCTTAAAACTTCAATGAAAGATTATTATTTTTTCACTAAACGTGAGTTCATAACCTCCACCCAAAAACAGAAGAGGAAGAAGTTAGAAGGATCGAGATGAAATGAAATTCCAACGCTCCTCCGACCGACTGCTTATGTTTGAAGCTCGAGAATCTCGTGTGTGTTTGTGAAAGTTGACGTAAAGTGAACAATGCTCACTCAATGAATGATGCTATGCATTTTATAATAAGTGTCATTTAATATGAAGATCTGACTATATCTCGAAGGGAGTAAATTAGAAGTTGTTGTTAGGTTTTTTAATTAAAATGGATAAATTTAATTGGTTTTTTATGTTTTAATTTAATATTATTTTTTAAAAATTTATGTAATGTAAAAATGAAAAATGAAAAGTTGTTGTTAGGTTTTTTTAATTAAAAATGGATAAATTTAATTAGTTTTTAAGTTTTAATTTAATATTATTTCTTTAAAATTTTTGTAGAGTCAAAATGAAAACTGAAAGATTAAAATTTAAACAATTTATATTTGATTTTATTAAAAAAATGTTGTATATAATATTTATTTTTATTATTTTATTAATAATGATAGCTTAACTTATTGATTGAGGCTAATTTAATTTTGTTTTGGAAAATTTAGGGAAAACCATTTGATAGGAAGACTATTATTATAAAAAATATTTTGTATTGGAGAGTGGCTTTGTTCACTCAGGTATAAGGATTCAATCCCATGGACGTCTATGAACCACCCACTATTATGCCAACCTTACCTAAGTAGCCCATAGTTTTGATTAGAGTTTGAAGTAATCTTAAGAAGCCTCTTGTTTTTTCATGTTATATTTATCTTATATTTGTATATTATACCTAATCATTGTGGGTCTCCCAATGAAGAAGACATTCCTTAGGAAGATGATAGTGTGTATTGCCTTTGATTTTAATAATATAATTGAATATAAGTTATAAAATATTTTTGAATTTTAATATAAGAGATCTTTTGAGTTTTGAGATTTGAGGATCATAACTTTTATTTTGTCAACTTAACAATCATAATCATATTAAACAAAAATACCTCAGAATTTATCATGGTTAGTTTGATAATAAAAACTCTTAGCTTAAACAATTAATTTATTATATCCTAATATCCCTAAACTTAACAATAATATTTTCTTATAATTTATCCAAATTTGTATTTCTTATAATATATTTTCAAATAACCTTTAAACAATGTAATTCCTAAACCAAACTTGATCTTAAAACTATTTTCTTAATAACATTTTAAGGTAAATTATATTTTTCCAAATAATTTATAATATATTCCTAAATAATCTTTAAACACTGTAATTCCTAAACCAAACTTGATCTTAAAACTATTATCTTAATAACTTTTTAACTTAAATTATTTTTTTTCCAAATAATTCCATATAACTTATGAAAGGAAGACGGCCCCTCCTCAAGATAACTATACACATGTCAAAATGAACCCAATCAATCACCTAACTGAAATACGATCTTGGTTGAACAGCTTGTAGAATTGACAACTCGTCGATGCTAGAGAAAAAGAAACCGCAAAACGCTAGAGTAACAGATAGCCACGATAGATTGATAGATAGAGAAGCAGAGTACTTTATATTAAAGAACATACCAATCCCTCGCTTTCAATATTCAGTTGCCTTCACACAGCACGCGTCGTAGCAGCTCCAAACTTCACATATTATGATTAAGATAGTCCGTATTTTGGTCAGGTATTTATGATATTCAGTAATTTGCTTATAATGGTGAATGTTAACTAATTAATTAATTTATTTTAATAGTGGGGGATGCTATTTTATTTGGCTTATTTTAATTGGTATTTACGAGGGTTTAAGTTNGTTGTATTTATAATTTAATATATATATATATATATATATATATATATATGTGTGTGTGTTGACTAAGATTGATAGGGATTAAAATTTATAGAATTTTTTTAATAAATGTTTAAAACTATGTTTCAAGAAGGTGCAATAATAGGTTGATAGGTTGTTGGTAGAGAGTGAAGTCACTGAAATAGAGAAATTCAAATCATTAAAATAGTATGTATGTTGTTAAAAGTTATTTTGGACAATATGTTGTTAAAAGAGAGTTTTTTTTTTCAATTATTATTTTTAAATAATGTGAAGCAATTTAATTTTAAATTAGAATGCATTTTCATTCAAATGTGTTCAATATTAAACACACTACATAAATAAACTATGGATAGTATGGGATGTTTGCAAAAATATGTCATAAACAATGCTAGATTGTTGTAAATTTCTATTGGTAAGCAACACAACTATGAGCAAGAAGTGAAGACCGACTCTTTCTAGTCCTAAGGAAACATAAGTATTGACCTGAAGCAGGTTCTTTAGAGTCTCTCTTTGTGAATGAGTTAATGGTCATGTGATTTTGCGCCATCTTGGAAAACTCATCCATAGCACTGAAGGAATTGCTAAATGTGTTCAAACAAGCAAGGTTAAGACAACATCATCCTAACTAAGTTTAGTCCATCCATCCTTTTCTCGCGGGAGCATGTAACTAAAAAGTCCTTGGCTAATTGACCTCCACCTCCATCCAACCCCCTCACCTGCCATGTAATCCAAAATTTGTAGGAACAAGATACAAAAGTATGGACATGAAAAAATTGTGTAAAAGTGAGGATAGGGAGAGAAAACATTTAAAGCCGACAATCTAGTAATAATTGTCTTTGTAATTTTCCTTCTTATTATCAACATCCCACTTCAAAATTGTACTTTTGTGTTTATATTATCCTTATTGAATGAAACCATTATAACAAACAAGAGGATGAAAAACATAGTAAACACATTTTATATAGGCACTTACAAATATCATAAATCAATACCATTTGAGATTAAAAGTACAAGCAAAGGCTTATAAAAGATAACACAAATTTCCTTTAATCCTCCATTACTCTTAACTCCATTGTCAATTTACTTTGTCATAAAAATTTCCTTAGAAAAAATTACCACAAAACTTACTTTAGCACCTTCATTACTTTAACTCCATTTTCATTTTAATATTTCCCAAACCCAACCAAGTCTATATGGACTTTCAACTCTAACTTGGATCTCTTTCAAGAGGGTCGAATATACATATTTAAGAGATGTTGTGTTTGCAAAAGATAATTGAAGATACCAGTGAGATAAAGTATCCAATGGACTTGATATCAAAAATAAGTTGTGAACATCACATGGTGGAAGTAGCGACATATTAATTTTTTTATTATCATTCATATTGACACTATGAGACAAAAAAATATTTAATGCAGTGCCAAACGTCTTTTTCAAAAGAGGGTGATTGCATCAATGGATTGATTACATGGAATGAGACACAATGAAAACATAATCCAACAATATCGCAATATTAAAATGCATGGTAAGGTGAAATTGAATTGTGAAGTCAAAATTTGCAATAAATTTTTTTATTTCTGTAATGAAAACCTAAATTCCAATCTAATCCAATAACTGATAAAAGGTACAAGTATTGGAAAAAACAAAATGAAATGAAGATTATAGCCATTGAAATATGCAAAGAATTGCCAATTTGTATACTGATAACTAAATAAAATGAATACGAATTATCCGCTTCTTTCCTTTGTAATAATGCATTCATGCACTTGTAGAAATATGTAATAATAATTGTAGAAAAAAGAATGAAAGAATGTACATAATGCAACATAATAAGAATTGTTGTAGGGGTAGGTAGCATGGAGAATTCATCAAGTGAATCAATCGATGAAGCGAATAAAACTCTGAGCATGAGCGATCATTTGCATTCTGGAGGCATCCCCTTAGAGAATCTCTTGGTTTCTCAACAATAATTGTATATCAAGTAGTTCTTTCACACCCACTAGAGCCTCTACTCTTGCTTGGATTTCAAAATATTCTCTGTAGGAGAGTTAGAAGAAGTAACAACATTGAAGCTGTTGAACGATGCAACAAAAGAGGATAGTCATTTGATCTTGACGAGTCCACCTCTGGTTTCCCAATCATCTACATTCCTCAGGTCGGAGTATATCCTCATTGCTTAGTTGTTAGGATAATTATAACTCGTGTCCACTCCACCCAACTCTTCCTCTTTGATCTTGAACACTAAAAATGGAGTTCCATCAGCATAAAACCTAAATAACAAACATGCATTTATGTTATTTTGATATATTGTATGTATTGTATTGTATTGTATTGGATGAGTGAATGAAAGTAGAAAGTGATTATAATACATACATAATTTGATTTGGTGTCCAGAGCACAAAGTGATTAGAATACATGCATTTTTCTCGTGTTTTTCTGCACACATGAAAAACACAAGAAAAACAATTGTAAATTACAACACTCCTGTCATATGCTTCTTTGTTAGAAAAAAGAAAAAAGAAAAACAAATAATGGAAAAAAACCATTACCTAGAAACTGATACATCCAATAACCAAAAAAATGGCACTTGATACATTGTTGACACTAAATATAACCAAAAAAACAAAAACAAAAAAACAAACAAATTTGTCACAAAAATATTGTGCATGCTCGCTGCTATTGGAATTGCATTATGGTTATGCATCGAAAAGGTAATTCAATTCAACAGTCTTTTTTTTTCTATGTTATTTTCTCCACATTATTTTGCATGGTGTTCTGATACTCAATGCCACTTTAGACTTACTTCATTTGTTTATGTCTTAACATAAATGCAATGCATAATATTCATGTTGCCTAACAATTGTGTGAACACACAAAAAAATTAGTTGCATTGTATATGAGGCTCTCATGGAAAAAGTACAGTAGGAAAATGCTGCAGTAGCAGACAAATTTTTAGACACAAACAAACTAGCAACACATGCAACATCAAGCAAATATAATTCCAAGAGGTTGTTCTCACGCCTACTCTTTTGCACTATATACATTGAATTTTTTTAATAAACATATGCATAGTTTCATTAACCTTTGTTCATTGTTGCTTTGACAATTGAAACCTCTTCATGTATCTTGATTCTGTTATTTGTAGACTAAAACAAGCACTAGTCCAACCATCTACCATCATACAACTATGTACAACAACTTATGGAAATAAATTCGAAGGGGGTGTTTTGATTAACTATGGCCCTTCACAAAACAAAAATCAGAATTACCCAATCAAAAAAAACATTTTGCATGCAGACTTGGTAGAAAAAGATGGACAAATGACTATCACAGCCAGTGTTAATGACAACTTGATCAAAAGATTTGCTAGTTTCCTCCAACCTGGAAAAAGTGTTCGAATCAACAAATTTGGCTTGAAAGAAAAAGGTCAATATGAACGAGGCAATGTAAAATATTCGATTGTCGTCTTAGCAAACACTACAATTCAAACAATTGATATAGTTTGCATGGTGCAAAGACTTCCTCCAGATATGACGATTTCTAAACTTATATTTTCGAATGATAACTATGATGTTGGGTCAATTGCAACAATAATTGTCGTAGCTCAGTACAACAACCGATAGTTCGATTTCTACATCAAAGATGGTGAAACAACGAATGACCATGCAATTGTAAAGACCTGCTGCTTGCATACATATGATGTTGTTCCAAAACACCATTTCCATTTTTTTCTACCTTGCAATATATATATATATATTGCATACATATGATGTTGTTCCAAAACACTATTTCCATTTTTTTTCTACCTTGTAATATATATATGCACTTAGATCAGTTTCTTTTAAATTATTCACAATCAATAAAACATGTTTCTTTCTTACTTATACAACTACAAGTAGGTGAAACATATAAAGATATTTTCTTGCACTTGTGCAAGAGCAACTTGCATCTAATGATGCACCATTTTATCTTTTCAAAAACATAGTCAGGAACGGAGCAAAAGGCATTCATTTGATACAGACATCAACATCCACATTTATTGATCCATTAAATGATGACTATACAATTCAGAACTTTGTGCCAATTGTTGAATAAAAAATGGAAGTTCGTTTTTCCTATACACTTGATTTTTTTCTCTACTTCTCGTCCCCTATATGAAGTTGTTCATGCAATAAGAAAAACAATTTTTTTTCTTCCTTTTTTTAAACTAGCTTAGACAAGGAAAACATGTTTTATGCTTCTATTTCATTGAACAATAGAACAATCAACTATGTTCCTTTTTTTATCATCTCTTATGTTATATAACTATGGAATTTACAAATCCAAGGAATTCTCAAAGCCAAAATTGTCTTTGCTCCTCCGTTTAGAGCTATTTAGAGTCAATGAACGATATTTTTTTTTGTAGGATGTAGGTCTTTGTGTCTTCTTGTGCGGGTTCATTTCCATTTTTTAAATAGGTGAGGCAATCAAAAGTTATAGACAAAGAAAATAGCCTACCTTTTGTGCTAGATTGACGTTAGTCCATTTAAAATTAAATAAAAAATAGAAAAAAGATAATAGATTTAAATAAAAATTACATATTCAGAATCTATACACAGAGCTACACAAGTGTGTGAATTTTCATTAACAGTGGACAAGCGTGGCATATGGAAAACCATGCACCAAACAACAGAAGTGGTACAAAACAAGTTTTTATGTCATAAGACAGTCCAAACCACTTGGTTGGGAAACCCGAACCTAAAGCCAAAGCAACCAAGTCATCCACCACATTGGTTGGAAAAAAGGTGCCGCCAAAATTCTAACTTTAAATCACGCGCACACATAGTTTAAAACATAACACGCACACGCACTAAAAGCACGATCGTGCTCTCTGGGTCCACATGCACTAAAAGCGTGTGCGTGCTACTTTGTGCGCGCACGTTAAATACACGGGTGCGCATTTGCTAAGGAAACACTTTGTTTTGATTTTATTTTCAAGCATTTGCAATGGAATGATGATGATGATCAGAAGGAGGATGACAATGATGATCAAATGAGGATGGTGACTATGATGAGGAGGAGGAGGAGGATGAAAATGATGATGACTATGATGATGAGGAGGAGGATGATGACTATGATGATGATGAGGATGATAATGACAATGAGGATGATGACTATGACAATGATGAGGATGATGATGATGACTATGATGATGAAGAGGATGAGGACGATGAGGATGATGAGGATGATGATATTGATGATGATGATGAGGAGGAGGAGGAGGATTATAATGACTGTGATGATGAACAATGCTGATGATGATGATGATGAGGATGAGGATGATGATCACGATGACTATTACTATGATGACAATGATGATGATGATGATTGCGATGATGAGGATGATGATGTTGATGATGAAGAAGATGATGATGATGAGGATGAACAATGATGGAGATGATGACGATGCTGACGATGATGAGGAACGATGATGATGATTGTGATGATGATGATAAGGATGATTTCAATGACGATGATGAGGATGATGACTATGATGATGAGGATGAGGATGAGGATGATGATGCCGATGGCAATGATGATGAACAATGATGGTGATGATGATGATGAGGAGGATGAGGATGAAGATGATGATGACGACGACGACGATGAGGAACAATGATGATGATGATGAACAATGATGATGATGAGGAAGAAGATGATGGCAATGATGATGATGAGGATGATGACTATGATTATGATGAGGATGATGATGATGATGATGATGATGACGACAATGATGATGATGGTGAACAATGATGGTGATGATGACGATGATGATGAGGATGAGGATGATGATGATGACAATGATGAACAATGTTGGTGATGATGATGATGAGGATGATGACTATGATGATGAAGAGGATGAGGATGATGACGATAATGAGGATGATGATGTTGATGACGACGATGATGATGATGAGGAGGATTATAATGACTATGATGATGAACAATGATGATCATGATGATCATGATGACTATTACTATGATGACCGTGATTATGATGATGATGATGCTGATTGCGATGATGATGATGATGATGTTGATGATGAAGATGATGATGATTATGAGGATGATGATGACTATGAATATGACTATGAGGATGAACAATAATGGCGATGATGATGGTGATGATGAACAATGATGATGACGATGAGTAACAATGATGATGATGATGATGATGATTGTGGTGATGATGATAAGGATGATTTCAATGACGATGATGAGGATGATGAATATGATGATGATGATTAGGATGAGGATGATTATGACGATGACAATGATGACGAACAATGATGGTGATGATGATGATGATGATGAGGATGAGGATGAGGATGATGATGACGACGACGACGATGAGGAACAATGATGTTGATGATGATAGGTTTAGTTGAAACTTTGCTTTGATTTTATTTCCAAACATTTGCAATGGAATGATGATGATGAACAATGATGAGGAGGAGGAGGAGGATAATGACAATGATGATGATGAGGATGATGACTATGATGACGATGAGGAGGAGGATGATGACGACGACGACGATGATGATGATGGTGAACAATGATGGTGATGATGACGATGATGATGAGGATGAGGATGATGATGATGATGAGGAGGAGGAGGAGGATGATGATGACGATGACGAACAATGTTGGTGATGATGATGATGACAATGATGATGATGATGATGGCGATGATGACAATGATGAGGATGATGATGTTGATGGTGACGATGATGATGAGGAGGAGGATTATAATGACTATGATGATGAACAATGATGGTGATGATGATGATGATGATGATGAACACGATGACTATTACTATGATGACAGTGATTATGATGATGATGATGATGATTGCGATGATGAGGATGATGATGTTGATGACAAAGATGATGATGAGCGGTAGGATAATGATGACTATGAATATGACTATGAGCATGAACAATGAGGGCGATGATGATGGTGATGATGAAGAGTGATGATGCCGACGATGCTGACGACGAGGAGTAACAATGATGATGATGATGATGATGATGATGATGATTGTGATGATGATGATAAGGATGATTTCAATGACGATGATGAGGATGACGACTATGATGATAAGGATGATGACTATGATGATGAGGATTATGATGACGATGACAATGATGACGAACAATGATGGTGATGATGATGATGATGATGAGGATGAGGACAAGGATGATGATGACGACGACGATGATGAGGAACAATGATGATGATGATGATAGGTTTAGTTGAAACTTTGCTTTGATTTTATTTCCAAGCATTTGTAATGGAATGATGATGATGAACAATGATGATGAGGAGGAGGAGGAGGATGACAATGATGATGACGACGACAATGATGATGATGGTGAACAATGATGGTGATGATGAGGATGATGATGAGGAGAAGGAGGAGGATGATTAGGATGATGATGATGATGATGATGAACAATGTTGGTGATGATGACAATGATGATGAGGATGATGATGAGGAGGAGGAGGAGGATGATGAGGATGATGATGATAATGATGATGAACAATGTCAGTGATGATGGCAATGATGATGATGATGATGATGAGGATGATGATGAAGAGGATAATGACGACGATGATGATGATGAGGATGATGATGTTGATGATGACGGTGACGATGATGATGAGGATTATAATGACTATGATGATGAACAATGATGGTGGTGATGATGATGATGATGATGATGATTGGGATGATGAGGATGATGATGTTGATGACGAAGATGATGATGATGAGGAGGATGATGATGACTATGAAGATGACTATGAGGATGAATAATGATGCTGATGATGATGGTGATTATGATGATTGTGATGATGATGATAAGGATGTTTTCAATGACGATGATGACTAGATGATGAGGATTAGGATGACGATGATGATGACGATGACAATGATGACGAACAATGATGGTGATGATGATGATGAGGATGAGGATGAGGATGAGGATGAGGATGATGATGACGCCGACGACGATGAGGAACAATGATGATGATTATAGGTTTAGTTGAAACTTTCCTTTGATTTTATTTCCAAGCATTTGCAATGGAATGATGATGAGGAGGAGGAGGATGATGATGACATTGATGATGATGAGGATGATGACTATGATGATGATGATGATGATGATGATGATGATGATGACGATGACGATGATGATGATGGTGAACAATGATGGTGATGATGACGATGATGATGCAGATGAGGATGAGGATGGGGATGAGGATGATGATGAGGATGATGACGATGACGATGACGAACAATGTTGGTGATGATGATGATGAGGAGGAGGAGGAGGATGACGGTGATGATGATGATGAAAAATGTTGGTGATGATGATGATGAGGATGATGACAATGACGGTGATGAGGATGATGACTATGATGATGAGGATGAGGATGATGATGATGATGATGATGACAATGATGATGAACAATGATGGTGTTGATGATGAGGATGAGGATGAGGATGACGACGATGATGATAGGTTTATACTATATTGTAGTGGTGATGATGATGATAGGTTTTAGACTATATTGTAAAAATACTCGAAATAATCATGAATACGAAGCCATTGTTGAAGAAACTTAGTCATTAAATGAAATAAACGTTAGTGAGTAAATGCTCTAAATGTTAGATAGGGGTGCGCACGCGTTTAAGTTTGTGTGTGCGTCAATCCATGCGTGCGGTCTTATACACGCATGCACGTGCTTAAAGGCACATGCATGCACTTGTTAGTAGGTAAAAAAAATAGAGTTTAGAATTCCTTGGATTGCTACCTATTTTCACGGGTTTTCTTTTGCTGTTCGTGTGTTTTGTGCTCCTCACCTGTGCAATTTGGCTCACAATCCATCACCACTCTTTGATATATTAGATGGAATCTCACTCTTGGAATCTATATATCAAACATATTTAGTGGTCCTGGAAGTTAGTGGAAAGATTCACACTACAAGTTTTCATTGGAAGAAGAGATCATTTTGAATAGGTATGGTGAATTGTAAATAATTGTTTTAATTCACAAGTTTTCAGATCATTTCATTGATTTATGTTTTATGATATGCCTACAACAATAGCTCTCTCATAGACAACATTTAATTTCATAAGAATAAATCCCAACTTCACATCTAAACAAGTCTCATATTCTCCATAAAAGATGAAGTATGCCATGTTAACTAATTTACATTTGCACATGAATATATTTTGATTTTACACAATGATGGCATAGATGAAGTTATATCTTAAGACTCTTCAATTTAAAAACAAACATTTGAAGTAATCATAGGAGAGGGTCCATATTGAATAGTTCACCAATTTGTCCATATTCTCTATACAAGATGAAGTATGAAATGTAGACCAATAACTATTTGCACATGAATATATTTTGATTTCCCATAAGGATGGCATAGATGAGGTTCTCTATTGAGACTCTTCAATTCATATAAAAACCTTGGAAGCAATCATGGGAGAGGGTCCATATTGAATAGTTCACCAACTTGTCCATGCTCTCCTCTTCATGCTAGATTTATCATAGCATGCCTTTGAGCTTGACAAGGATGCCTCTACCTCAATGATTTCTCCTTTTTTCGATGGATTTGCAACCTCCTCATTTCACTCGTCTTCTTTTGACTTCCAATTATTTTTGAACACAAAGGAAGTCAAAATCCTATAGCTGTAATACTTGCAAAATTGACTATCTTTACTTGACTGAAATAGCGTATAGAAATGAAAATTTGGTCCAAGCATAAAGAGAAACCTTTAATCAACGATTATGTATCAATTCCAATAATTAGCATACTAACATATCTGTAATTTAGTTATTTATGTTGGAACGCGTCATGTATCATGTATAATGGAACTAATACCTTATTTGTTGCTTCTTATGTAGGGGTATACATCATAGTTTTGATAAAGAAAATTTTGGATATGGGAAACTCACGTAACAGAGCAAGAAAAACTAGAAGGAATATGCCCATTGAATAGCAAAATGAGGTAAGAGAAAAGGCTAGGTTGGCAATGGAGAGAGTGAGACATGGTCCATACATTCTCACTGATACTGTGTCTGATCCTAATAGAGTTGATGACATAAGATCCTCTACTTCAGAACCACGGGTGAAACAGTTGTGTCCAACGGACCCAACTCAAGTTCCAACATCAACACAGTCTCCAACCAACAATCCATCAACGAGCCACGTTGAAGCTCTTGAAGTCATAGGTGTATTGAGAGATGCTGAGTATGAAGCGTTGGACCTAGGAGAAATGATTACTTTGCAATCTCTTCCAGAAGACCACAACCATGTCGAGCTCACTCCCAATATGGACCAACATGTGAATGATTCATGACAACAAAGAAGCCCTGGGATCCATAGCTCATGTCCACCTTCCCTACCTTGATTGTCTACTGCAAGAGAAAGGACTCCTAGACGTATCCATGTGGATGAAAGTTTTCTATCAGGATTTGAAGTTAAGTTTCCCAAACACACTATCGATTGGCAATGTAACAAATTAATGAAGGAATATTTTGAATCCAAAGGAGATGTAGTTAGATGTCAATTATTACTATGTTTGTTAATTCAAATTGTTAATTGTTGTTAGGAGAATTCTGGGCATAAAGATGGTTAGAAGTTCAGATGCTAACAATCATATTGTTAGAAATCACCAATCTTCTTTTAATGCGATTGGGAAGACGTCCCATACTAAATATCTTTGTGCAGCTCGTCCTGTGTTATCAAAATCAGTTGTAAGAAAGTCCACATGGAAACAGCCCCTCCTTTCACACACTTATCAGATACTTAAATTAAATAGAAAAATTGTTCAAAAGTACTCTGTTATAAGAGAAAATCTGCAGACTCTAGGTGGAAAAGATTGTTGGGATTTTGTCGGCAGGTTGCCTCGTCGAGATATGAAGCTAATTGATGCTGTCAACGAATTAGTACAAAATTTATGGCATGATCATACCAGAACTTTATCTAATCAAAGAGATGTGCTAAAGATGAGAAAAGGTTCTATTGAACGTGAACCCCACGTCAAACACTTCCTTGACACAACACAGATTGAACTCTATGAGAGATTCAAGAATGACCACACACAATTGAACTTGGGCCAAAGGTCATTTGAGAAATGTAAACCATGGTACATTCGTATATGCATTGATCGAAACACATGTTGTTGTAGATACGATGTAGAATATGAATATTTTTTGACACATATAAACATATATTTTGTGATTTGCATACTAACCTTGATTAGGGATGCAATGAATCCGTAATACCACCGAATGCATCAAGAGATTTTATTGCCAGCATCATGTGTCCAAGGCATGAAGGAAAAAAATACTATGGAAAGTCATGTCTGGATGGGAATTGTTCTAGGTGCAGTGGGTTTGCTCTTTTGAACCATTGCATTCATGGAAGTGATGAGCATCAATTTGGAAATATGAGCGTGGAGATGCAGAGCTTCAAGTACGTAACCTATCAATCAGATAGTGCAAAGGAAAGTAAAAAGATTGCATTGGTGAATTCACAGGTGCAAATGATTATTGCATGTTTTTCCTCTTACATGTTCAGTTCCTACATATACATTCTTTAAAGGTCACATTCTAATATGACCCTGGTTTTCATGGCAACAGGTATGGGTATGTGATTTTTTGATGGAGTTCTACAAGAAAACCGAGCAGTATGTTCAACATGTGCATGTAGCGCGATGGCAGGATGAGCAGTACAGAAAATGCAAGGACAACTTTCCCATTGGGACCATATTGTCAATTGTGGATTTTGCAGAAAACTACACCCTTCATCCACAAAATGAAATTCAGATTCAATACTACCATTCCAACCAAGTCAGCATCATGGTACATATTACGTATAGGCATGGCCCTAAGAGCAACATTAACAACAGGATAATATAGAAGGAGGCAAACTTTTACATAAGTGATGATAGATGCCATGATCTGCATTATGTGCAACACTGTTTTTGAATTTTCTATGATCTAGTAAAGGAGGGAGATATACAGATGGATCAGCATTGGATATGGTCAGAAGGTTGTGCGGGCTAGTTCAAAAATTCCTGAGTCTTCCAATGGATGAGTATGTTACATAAGACTTATAATGTGCCGTATATATGGAACTAATTTGATATCAGGCACGACAAAGGTGAGCATGACGGGGCCAATGTATGCATCAAGACCGCACTATGAAGGGAGGAGATGAGGTTTACCAGAAACCCCCATATCAAAGATGTAGAATCCATAGTTCAATGGTGCTCAGCAACAATGTCAGACCGAACTTCATTGGTAAGAAGGTCAGTCAGGAATTTTTGGCATGTGGTTGACATAGATCGATCACATTCCTATAGTTGTGGCACAGTACAAGGAACATGTGGATTTCATTCGGTTCAAAGATCAAACAACCCCCTATTTTAAATATGGATGCGAAAACTTGCTTGCTTTTGAAGCCCTTGTAGTAGTGGTGAATGGGATGAATGTGAATGCATGGATTGGGTTGATGATTGGGATCGTGTGTCACTTGCAATAGACCCACGTGTAGTCAGTGAAACAACCCATTTAGAGGAGGGTCAGTCAGCGATTTTGACAGACTATGACCATATCTCAGATCTTGTACAACTAGGACACATATATGCAGTTGTTGCCCCGATAGACAATGAATGGGGCACAGATTATTGGTTGGCACGATGCATTTGAGGTAAGCAAATCCTTAACAGATCATTGATTGATGATGAAGGCAATGAATTTCCTATTGGCTCAATGGTGGTTGAGGGTGAATATCTTACACAAGATGGGAAATCAAGGAGAACTAGTGGGCATGTATTCACGGATTACAGACCAGGTTCTGTGGTCTATCACTTCACAAACTTGATTGTTGGCACAAACATCCATCTACAGACAGTGTCAAGGAAGAACTCAACCAAGGTACGTTACTTCTTTCCTCATTCAGAGCATAAGAGATTGCTAGAGGAAATTAGAAACAGAGAGGATCCAGCTGGCTATATTGAATGAGATTGGGTAATTGCGCTTACACTCCACTTGGATGCCAGTTCCATGAGTGATTGAAATTGAAAACTAATATTAAAAGAAAAGGCGATCATGATAACTTACTCTGCTTTCTATGTGAACTTTGCAAAATCCTTTCCCTTTCCATCTATATCGATGCCGTCTCTGAATATATAGCATGTATAATTACTTATCACCAAGTATGATCTATTTTATGCACCATCTTGGTAATAAGTATTTATACATGCTATATATTCAGACATGACATCGATATAGATGGAAAGAGAAAGGATTTTGCAGAGTTCACATAGAAAGCAGAGTAAGTTATCATGATCGTCTTGTCATTTTAATAGTAGTTGTCAATTTCAACCACTCATGGTCGTCTTGTCTTTTAATATATTTTGACGTGTTAGCTTGCACAAGCACACAATTCTCTACATTTGACTATGCAAGAATACAAATTTTCGTCATTTTCATTCTCAATTCCTTTTCAATCTTTTTAATTAGAGATTGAATTATTTGAATGTAACTTTCAAGTGAAAATGTTTGATGCATGTATCTTCAATAGACACCCTTCACTGGTTTAATCTTTCACCCATGTTTCTCTTACCTTTGCTACAGGAGTTTAAATATTATGTCCTTCACAGGTTTTCTAACTCTGCACTTTATATTGTTCTCTACATGTCCTGCTTGGTAAATCATTATCTTTGCAACTTTCTTTCCAATTTTTGTTGCATCGGGCTACTATTCAAAAAATAATTGCTCTAATATTGTGAAATGGTATTTGAATTGTGCATTATGCTTTCATCTCTAAAATTTAATTGCTATTCTAGTAAGTTTTTATCCTTCTTCTATTTGAGACAATAATTATAATTTAATGAGAAAGTAGAAGGTATAACACACAGAAAGGTCAATAATGAGCATGTCATCCCGGACCGAGAGTGACAAAGTGTCCCTGAACAACATTTTCATGCGACTTGTAGCTCGACATAAATCGGCAACTGGAGTTCGGATCGACGAGTCTTCGACTCTGTTGGTCTTCTGGCATGCCATTACCTCTAGAGGGCACTCCCCACCGCGTTTACATGGCCCAGTGAGTCCACGTTGCATCGGTTTCATAAACTAGGGTTTTGCTAAGTTTCCTTCAATGCAAATCTCGCACTTGTGGGTCAACTCTGAAAAACCCTCCTCCGTGCTAGTCTTGGTGGTGTTACCATGTCGACATTGGCCATACACACTTGGCAGAGCCAATGACATGCAATCTTTCTTCTCTGTTTGGTTTTTCTCTCCTGGACCGAGAGTGGCCAAGTGTCCCTGAATGACATTTTCATGCAAGTTGCAACTCGACAACCGTGGGTCGGATCGATGAGCCATTGACTCCGTTGGTCTCCTGGCATGCCATTACCTCCAGTGGGCCCTCTCCACCACATTTTCATGGTCCAGTGACTCCACTATGCATCGGTTTCGTAAACTAGGGTTTTCCTCAGTTTCCTTCAATGCAACTCTCGCACTGGTAGGTCAACTCTAAAAAACCCTCCTTCGTGACAGTCTTGGTGGCATTCCCATTTCAGCATTGGCCATACACACCTATCGAATCCAATGAGATGCAATCTTGCTGCTCCATTTGGTTTTTCGCTCCAGGACCGAGAGTGACCAAGTGTCCCTGAGCGACATTTTCATGTGATTTGCAACTCGACATAACTCGAAAAAATCAAGTCGGATCAATGAGCCATTGACTCCATTGGTATCTTGGCATGCCATTACCTCTAGTGGGCCCTCTCCATCGCGTTTTCATGGCCCAATGACTTTACTGTGCATCGGTTTCGTAAACTAGGGTTTTTCTCAATTTCCTTCAATGCAACTCTCGCACTAGTGGGTCAACTTTGAAAAACCCTCCTCCGTGCCAGTATTGGGGGTGTTCCCATGTTGGAATTGGCCATACACACTTGTCGGAGCCAACAACATGCAATTTTGCTGCTCCGTTTTTTTTATCGCTCCCGGACTGAGAGTGACCAAGTGTCCCTAAACGACATTTTCATGCGACTTGCAACTCGACATAGCTCGGTAACCGAAGGTTGGATCGACGAGCCATTGACTTCGTTGGTCTCCTGGCATGCCATTACCTCTAAGGGGGCCTCTCCATCGCCTTTTCATGGCCCAATGACTCCACTGTGCATCAGTTTCGTAAACTAGGGTTTTGCTCAGTTTCCTTCAATGCAACTCTCGCATTGGTGGGTCAACTCTGAAAAACCATCCTCCGTGCCAGTCTTGGTGGTGTTCCCATGTTAGCATTGGCCATACACACTTGTTAGAGCCAACGGCATGCAATCTTGCTGCTCCGTTTGCTTTTTTGCTCCCGGACCGAGAGTGACCAAGTGTCCCTGAACGACATTTTCATGCGACTTGCAACTCGACATAAATCAGCAACAGGAGGTCGGATCGATGAGCCATCGACTCTGTTGGTCTCCTGGCATGCCATTACCTCTAGGGGGCCCTATCCACTACGTTTTCATGGCCCAGTGACTCCACTGTGCATCGGTTTCATAAACTATGGTTTTGCTCAGTAGATTTATTGATGTTGTAATTTGTTGCAATAAGAGGTTCTAGATATGTTATATGCTTGGAAAGAGTGCCCTAAAGGGATGTATTTTCATGGTGTTAACATACACTTGGACTAGGGTTTATTTTGTTGGGTTTCCTTGTGATATTAGGATGAAGATAAGTGAAATATTGGACCATAGTGACCACCTTCACACACATGTTGAGGAGAACAAATGAGCATAGTAACCACCTTGGAACACATATTGAGGATAAGCATTACAGCATTGTAACCACCTCTGACACATATGTCAAGGAGCATTGGGAACAAGAAGATGTGGTACACAACTAGAGGAGCAATGCATTACATGATGAAACTTGGATATGCATAAGGACACTAGGGTTTATATATGTAAGTAAACCTTTGAGAAGGAGATATAATACTAGAGGAATTGATAGTTGTCTTGTAGAATCCATAGCTCTTGTTGTCAAGGCAAAGGAGGTAGAATTAGGGTTCTAGACCTGTAGAAGATACAAAGAAAAGAGCTAATGTCTTTGGTGATATTGCAGTCTTGTTCTTGTGTGATACATGGAGGTTAGGGAAAGACCATGGAAAAGTTAACTTGATAAGTCTCGTGCTTCTTTTGATTCCTTTCTTAGAAGAATATTTTTTTAAGTTTAGATGATTTTCCATGGAGGTCTTGGTTCTTGTGTTGATGCAATAGACAAAGACCTAAGGTTTGAGGAATCATCCTAGGATAGACATGTTGATGTCGAAACTGGTGCTAGACTTGTCTGAAATGCCATGTCCTTCTATGATGAAATATGATTAGGGTTTATAAACCCTAACGAGGAAAACATTTATAGTGTGGATACCTTAATGCATGCTATGGTTTCATGAACAACAATCTCGTTGAGACTTGCATACTAGGTTTTCATGAACTACAATTGCATGCTATAACTAGGGTTGAGAAGTTATGAGATGAAACACATGTACATGTACGAATTGAAAACCAACTAGGGTTTTGTGAACTACAATTGCATGCTATAACTATTGTTGAGAAGTTATGATATGGAACTACGGTTTTGTGGCCTCTTTGAAATCTATGAGATGGAAGTAGAAACACATGTACATACAAATCTAAAACCAACTAGGCTTTCATGAACTACAAATTGCATTCTATAACTAGGGTTGAGAAGTTATGAGATGGAAATATGGATTTATGAGCTCTTTACAAGTTATGAGATGGAAATATGGATTTATGAGCTCTTTACAAGTTATGAGATGGAAAAGAGAAACACACCTATGGTTTCATGAACTACCATTACATGCTAGGGTTTCATGAACTACAATCTCATTGAGACTTTCATACGAGGTTTTCATGAACTACAATTGCATACTAGGGTTTCATGAACTACAATTGCATGTTATAGTTTCATGAACTACAAATTGCATGCTATAACTAGGGTTGAAAAGTTATGAGATGGAAAAGAGAAACACACCTATGGTTTCATGAACTACAATTGCATGTTATAGTTTCATGAACTACAAATTGCATGCTATAACTAGGGTTGAAAAGTTATGAGATGGAAGTAGGGTTTTATGACCTCTTTAAAAGTTATGAGATGGAAAAGAGAAACACACCTATGGTTTCATGAACTACCATTGCATGCTAGGGTTTTGTGACCTACAATATTGTTGAGACTTTCATACTAGGGTTTCATGAAATACAATTGCATACTAGTGTTTCATGAACTACAATTGCATGCTATAGTTCATGAACTACAAATTGCATGCTATAACTAGGGTTGAAAAGTTATGAGATGGAAGTAGGGTTTTATGACCTCTTTACAAGTTATGAGATGGAAAAGAGAAACACACCTACGATTTCATGAACTACCATTGCATGCTAGGGTTTCATGAACTAGAATCTCGTTGAGACTTTCATACTAGCGTTTCATGAACTACAATTGCATACTAGGGTTTCATGAATTACAATTGCATGCTATAGTTTCATGATCTACAATTGCACGCTATAAATAGGGTTGAGAAGTTATGAGATGGAAGTAGGGTTTTATGACCTCTTTACAAATGATGTGATGGAACTAAAATGGCATGGTATGTTGTATGTTAGTATGGTATGGTAAAGTATGTTAGTTTATGGTATAATGTTAGTATCATAGGGTATTGTAGGGTATGGTATGGTATGCTAGTATGGTATGGTGTGTTAGAATGGTATGATGTTAGTATGTTATGGTATGTTATGTTATGGTTTGTTATATTAGTTGGTAGGGTTTTGTGAACTCTTTACAGCTTATGAGATGGAAGTAGAAACACATGTACATGTACACATCCTAAACCAACTAGGGTTTCATGAACTACAATTGCATGCTATAAATTGGGTTGAAAATGGCTCTCCCCTCATGTTTTCATGGCCCAATGTGTCTAGATATCACTAATAAAGCACATGTTGCAGCATTATATTATTGATGTACTAGAATATAAGACAACAACCTGCATAATAAAACTAGGGTTCACATTTTGAGACATGGAACTACAAACTAGGGTTTTATGAACTCTTTAGGTTTGAACATCAAATTAGATTGGTTAGTATCATTTAAGTAGAAACCAAATGGCCATATAGCCCTAGGATACACTTACAAATTGAAAACCAACTAGGGTTTCATGAACTACAAATTGCATATTATAAATAGGGTTCACAAGTTATGAGATGGAACTAGGGTTTTATGACCTCTTTAGGTATATATCATTAGATTGGTTAGTATCATTTAAGTAAAAACCAAAAGGCCCTATACCTATACTATGCACATATGTGAAATAAATTTATTGGGATTAATATGAACTACTTACTATTTCATATGTTCACAAATGCAAATACCAATGTGTGTAAATGCTAGGAACGATACTCAAATTATCAAATTGTTACAATTGAATTAAACCCTGGGTTATGAATTGAATTTCTTTGTTATCCTAAACCCTAGCTAACACTATTGTAATTGATGAATACTTACATGCTAGAATTGCTTGAAATGCTAACCCTAGCTAGACTTGCCTGAAATGCCATGTGCTTCTATGATGAAACATGATTAGGGTTTATAAACCCTAATGAGGAAAACAATTATAGCGTGGAGATTTGAATTTTAGCTTATATTATCTTTATGATTGGGTATATTCTAGCATTGGTTATGCATGCTAGTTTGAGATAATTTTGGGTTGAATTTGTTAAGTAAACTTCAATGGTGTTTATTTTGTTAGATATCCTAAGTGCATACCTTTGGATAGGTCATCATGCACTTGTGTAGGCCATCAAGATGATGACTAAGGAAAATCGGGAACTTGCTAGCCAAAATGACCCTTCAAACCATGATTGTACACCCAAAGAGAACATGTCACTACCAAAGGAAGGATCAATAGGGATGACAAAATAGGAAGGGAGTGGGTAAGATAGGAAGGCAAGTAAGTGACCTTAGGCTATGACAGGTGGGTAATAAGGCTATTAGGGCTTCCCTAAACAGGATATTACCTGTCAGGGTTTCCTCATTGATTATAAATCCTAGGTTATGCATGCTAACCTTTAAACTTCAGTTAGGGTTAGCGTTTCCTCATAGATTCTAAACACTAGGTTATGCATGCTAACCATTAAATCATTAAAATTGCAACAAGTACAATAGATCGTTAAAATTGCAAGTGCTCAATAGATCGTTATAGAAGACACACATTCATGAACTTGTTTCATTTTTTAAATGTTAAGGAAGAACAATTTTTATGGGATGTTAGCGTTATGGGATGTTTTAATTTCAATTATGCATGTGGTTGAAGCATGTTAGTGGTGTTGATGGGACGTTATCATCATATCGTACAAAGTCAACCTCTCTTGCAACTGACATAAATGTATTTCCAGCCAAGCATTTAGCATTATGACAGTCCTATATTTCACTTTTTAGCTAACCAGGACAAAGGTACAATATTTTTAAGTAAACATCAGTGATAAACAATTTTATAAGTGACAAGTTTCCAAGCCAGTGGGACTGTTAAACCAAATCAAATTTCCAGTCAAGTAAAATGTCTTATGACAGTCCAAGATGTAATTTCCAGTCAAGTAAAATGCCTTATGACAGTCTAAGATGTAATTTCCAGTCAAGTAAAATGTCTTACGACAGTCCAAGATGTAATTTCCAGTCAAGTAGGAATGAAAAGAAGTATATTCACTTGGCTTTTGATGACACAATGACTTGCAAGCAATTCAAGGACTTTTCTAGTATTTTGCCAAGTTATGGATGCTTATATACCACTGTCAAATTTGTTTAAGTATGGCTGGGAATGATTGTTTATATACAGTCCCTTTAGGGTGTCTTTGTGCCACTTTAAATTGGGTTATGGACAAATTTGAGGTGAGGCATTAGTGAGTGGGTAAGATAGGAAGGAAAGGAAGTGACCTTAGGATATGATAGGTGGGTAAGAAGGTTATTAGGGATACCCTAAATAGGATATTATAGTGAATATGTTAGGGAAGCTTAGGATGAGTTAGTGGTGTT
This sequence comes from Pseudotsuga menziesii, assembly GCA_001517045.1. NCBI lineage: Eukaryota > Viridiplantae > Streptophyta > Pinopsida > Pinales > Pinaceae > Pseudotsuga > Pseudotsuga menziesii. Next base: position 147,873 of record LPNX010875830.1, on the reverse strand, counting down.
CTAGGGCTGTCCAAAATGGATATTACAGTCAGAGATATAGGGAGAGTCATGGGGGTCTAAGTAGTGTGTAAATGAAAGGAATAAGTCTTTCTTTAGAGAGAGGGAAAGGTAGGATTCTAGGGAAAGGGTTTTAGCAAGGGTTAGGATAGAATATAATGGTTTAGGTGTGTCTTATGGCTACCTAATAGGTAGTATTACAGTCTAGTTTGATAGACAGACCTAGGGTTAGTCAAGGATAGAAAGTGGAGTAGAAGGCCAAAGGTTAGAATTACTATGTAAATACCAAAGACAGACAAGTTCTTTCTATTGCAATTTGGACAATGAATAAGACTATATTTTTATGCATTTGTGTATTTTTTTGTTAACTAACCTACAATGTTAATTTTTTTAATGCATTTTATTATGAAACAGACTTTATTGCTTCGCCAACAATAAGTATTGCAAGCACATCAATTGCAAACTACTACTGTAACGAAGTACAAAATGATATATTAATATACAAAAATATCCAATCATATACAAAATATGGCAACTCGTTCCGTATACAAAATATGGCAACTCATGCCCTATACAAAATATGGCAACTCGTTCCAAAATGCCACATCATGGCTAGTGTACATAGGAGGCTCTCTCAATCCTCCTGCCCACCCTCGGAGGTCCCAGGTCCAACTCCAAAATTGATCTTCCTCTTCTTCGAGCTAGAGGAAGCTCGGTTCTCCCAGCTACTTCGACCACCTCCCCTTGGGCTCTGAAATGACAACAATCAAATGTCAACTCCTACAAGAAATTATACAAGTACAAAACACAATTTCAATATCAAAATTACGTTTTCAAATTTTAAATAGATCACCCGAGACGAGACCGTAAGTGGTGAGCGGGCTACCCTCCTTCGTGATCCAAGTCTCTCAGCAATGCCACCCTGCAACATTTAAACAGTAAGATAAATCATACAATTTACTGCTATGTTAATTTTTGTTAATATTGAACGAGATTTTCATAGCCTAATCAATATCACCGTGAACACAACAGGATGGTCTTGGGGGCTGGCAGGTGGAGTGATCCACTGCTCCTCAAGGGTGGCAGGTGGAGCAGTGGGCTATACAACCTGCTCTGATGCTAGGGTGGATGGCATAACGGAGGATGTAACCACATGGATGTTGGCTACAACACTAGGGGGTACGATGGGAGAGGGCGTGTATTAGAGTGGGCGAAGTGGTGATGTACGATGATAAAGTCCAAACGGCTGTAGAATGGAACGGGCCACCCTGGAACAGGAAACAAGGGTGTTGGGGGAATAT
>LPNX010875830.1:36704-144997 GCA_001517045.1 Pseudotsuga menziesii | reverse complement strand
AATTTTTCCCATTTCAATTGATTTTCAATTTCTTTTTAATTTTGTATTTTATTTTAAAAACAATAAAAACAATGAAATAAACAAAAAAAATTGCATTCCTATTCTATTTACCTTACTCCAACATCGTTTTAGGCAATTTGCACAAGTTGGTTGGGCTCCTTGGGGGTCGAATTCGTCTCATTGGGGTCGTTGGCTCCTCCTTGCATGCTTGCGGGTTGCATAAACAATACGCATTGTTTTTTTTGATACACAGGGACATGCGCGCGTCCCTGTTTGCTATCGCGCCCAACATGCATGCGCGTCCACAGACGCGTACGCGCTCTTATTGCCCACGCTAGAAATCTGGTGTGCAGGTTCGTCAGTCCAAAGTGGAAGCGCATGCACACATCTATGAGGTGCGTGCGCGTTGTTGATTTATCCCACTTGCGCGCTCCCATTGCATCATAATTGGGTAGCAGCTTCGTGCGGGCGCCCATTGATATTTTGTCTACTACAATTGTTATCTCACATATTATACTGTCTAACGACATTAATATATTNAAAATGTTACTTGCTAGATTTCACCATATATGCATATGTGTTTTGTTTTTTGTTGATGATGTATGGCTTGACCCTGAAAACAGAAACCTTAAATGCAAACTTGTCATTTTTAATACCATTAATACTCTTAGATATATGCACAAAAAAATATCATGTCATGAGCTTAGATTTTAGGATGCATTAAAAAAAAATCTTACACCATTTGTAATGAAAATATGTTGATAAAGCATATTTATAATGCATGTAACATAATTATTGGTGTGGAAAAAAACATATATCCTTAGAGAAGTTGTTTGGTTGATGTTAATGTTTTTTCTTTCTTTTTTTTCTTTTGACAAATGTTGCAGTGCTAATGCTTTCCTATCAAATATTACAACTCAAAAAGATTTTTTTCATGAATATTTAATCATTTCCCAACAATTTTATGATAATCATGATATTAAAAAAATAGCTTGTTTTGTTCATGTTATAACATCATATTTCAACCTGAATAGGAGGTAAAATAGTTTTTTCTTTTTGCAACCATAGAAATAAATCAACTTGACAAAATTGAAGATATACAATTTAGAACTACATTTGGACCTCAAAAAAAATAAATATGTTTCCGACTAATATATCAAATATTAGAATTAAACATTGACCTATAAGTGAATAAATTCAATGTTATAAATTGCTTCCTAAAGTTTTATAATACGAATTCATGTGAATTAAGTAAAACTGCGATTTTAGAACAAAATTCCTTGTAGCTTTTAGAAAAGTTTTCACACAAAAATGAAGTGAGCTTCTCCTATTATTATTTTTTTCAAACTAAAAATAACGAACTTGAATATATACAACCTTGAAATGCATAAAGATTCAAAATGAATTGTCATGTTTGTGGTTTCTTACTTAACTTTGCTCTTCTTTAAGCCTCCAACAAACCAATTTATATTCTTAATGTAATTTTGTATTTGAATCAAATTTCAAAATCTATGTGATGTTAGTGGTTGTTTAATTAAAAACATCAATAGCCAACTAACCATGATGTAATTTACTCAAAAATAAAATCTAGTTTCCAATATTGCAGGACATTACCACCTACTTTCCAATATTGCAGGACATTGCCACCTCGTGGCTCTTGTTTTAAAATACTAATATAAATAATATAAATTTAAAAGAAATATGTTGACCTGTTTTATAATAAACTCTTAAAGAAATATGATGATTTTCTTTATGACGTTCACTTCTAAATTATCAACACAGAAGTAGGTTGATATTTCCAAATTCTAGGATTTGACAACATAACAAAACATGTATTTAATGCAAAATAGTCTTGTAAAACAAAACCTTTAATAAATCAACATCTTTAAAGCCGTGGGCTCGTTAACACCTTGGTCCATGCCGGAGACCACGGGGCTTTCGAAGGCAGAGTCCGACATGGTAGAAAGATGAAGGGGTCAACTGCTTTTTATTTCTTAAGGGGATTTCACTACAAGTTCCATTCGACTCGTGAGTTTCATCCATCAAACTCTGCTGCATGTGCTATGCATAGATACGGTCAATGTTATTGTGATTTTTTCCCTTTGACTGCATCGGACCAATGGGATTGACCAGGGTTTCATTTCAAGGTTTTATTTTCTTAACCGGTTCTACAACTTCCCCCTGTGCGCCTCTCAGAATGGTCTACACAGCGTGCTGTATATATTCTTCTAGGTCAAAAACTCTTAGCAAATATGTGGCTCGACATGGGCATAAACAACAAATGGTTAGAGTCTGCACTTTTAAACGGAAATCTTAAACAATGAAAAAACCAAAAAATTGAATCCATAAGTTTAGATTTGAAACAAACTTATACTTAGAAAATAGTTTCTAATTTTATCATTTGGAAAATATTAATAGAAAAAAATAATACAAAGCTATTATAATTTTTCTTTTTTAAATATCACAGCTAAAAATAAAGTGGTCAGTGAATATCTATAATTACAACTAGCCACTTAGTTTTGTGAAGATAGCTACTAGTTAAACAAAAGATAATTTTATATGTATATCAGATTGTTGCTAAAAACTGATATGAAAAATTAAAAACAAATTGTACCGCCCTTTAATTGAAGCTTATTTCAATCTTAATCCATATACTTTTAAGCATAACAATATATGATTTCCATGAAATGAATTCCTATTTTAAAAATAACAAGATATGACTACCATGAAATGAATTCCTATTATATAATTGTTACACTTAGGTTAATCTTAATAAACACAAGTAGATCCAAAATCTAAAATAATATCTAAATGCCTACAACCATAATGGAATCATAAATGAGATATAAAATCTCATATGAACGTTGTGGGAGCGAAAAGATATGAAACAAATACGACGACAGTGCCACAATATTTGTTTCGTTGCTTTTTAAAATACATCATTGAATCTTCGGCAAGCGAATTATTCTTCACAGAGACGACTTGACCATCAGACATCAAGTTTCATGAGATATCTTAGGCTGACAGGACTCACATCTGAAGCTGAACCGGAAAAGAATCGATCAACAATAATTCTAGAAGAGCGTTCAGTTGAATGAAATTGATCCCACCACACATTGTTGCCCCTATCTGGGCACACGGTTGACAGTGCGTTGCAAATCCCCAAACCGTTAAAGGGTCCTTGGCCGCAGCATGCATCCTTGCCATTCGCAATCCCTGAAAAGAGGTATTTCTAATGAGCATTACATGTTGTCGGATTAAGAAACAAAATCCACAAATCAGGAAGAAACATTACCGAATAGTTGAGGGTTGTTGGTATGTTGTATTACATGTGACTTGCTTTTAACTTCTTGAAAGGATTCCAAGTTTCACTTTTTGTTTGTTTCTTAAGTTTATCACTTAATGTACTTTAGATGTCCACACATGTTGCTTCTACTTGTATGTGTCATTATTATTAGGTTGTTTTGTTCCATTTTCTATTTTCAAATTATATGATCAACTAAAATAAGGGTAAATGAGTCTTGCTATCTTTTAATTGGAATTTAAACTCCTTAATATAAACATATCTTTTAGTTGAAAATTAAAATGTCATAGTTTCAACTACACTATTGGTTTTCCAACCTGCCCAACCAAAAAAGAACAGAGCATGACATTATGAGAGGCACTTCAAGTCTTTTCTAGCTTTTATTTACTTATTGGGCCTTTTAGTAGGAAGATAGCCAAGGTGATTCGCAAACGCGAGGGGAAATGGTACTTTCATTACAAGAGGGTTATTGGCTTTATCTTCCCTTGTAACAATATAGCAATTTCAATTACACCATCAATGCAACATGTTAACTTTGAAAATTTTGGTATGTTGCATTACATGTGACTTGCTATTAACCTCTCGAAAGGATTCTAAGTTCCACCTTTTGTTTGTTTCTTAAGTTTATCACTTAATGTATGTTAGATGTCCACACATGTTACTTCTACTTGTATGTGTCATTGATAGTAGGTTGTTTTGTTCCAGCCTCTATTTTCAAAGTACATGATCAACTAAAAACATAGGTAAATGAGTCTTGCTATCTTTTAATTGGAATTTAAACTCCTTAATATAAACATATCTTTTAGTTGAAAATTAAAATGTCATAGTTTCAACTACACCATTCACTCAACATGTTAACCTTGCAAAATTTTGTTTGATGCATTACATGTGGCCTAACATTAACCTTTGCAAAGGATTCTAGGTTCCATGTTTTGTTTGTTTATTAAGTTTATCATTTAATTTACTTCATATGCATAACGTTGACACATGTTTCTTTTGACTTGTTTAAGTCACTATTAATAAGTTGTTTTGTTCCACCTTCAATTTTCAAACACATGATTATCCAAAAATACTAGTAAATAAGTTTATTGTTATATTTTAATTAAAAATTAAACTTTTCAATAAAATACATACCTTTTAATTGGACATTAGAATTTAATAAAAATATTTTTATTGAAAGTTATATTTCCTTGAAACTTTATTATTGAAAGGTTATTTTTTCACTAAAACGTGAACAAGATAAAGTTCATAACCTTGTAAAAAATATTTAGAAGGATCGAGATGAAATGAAATTCCAACGCTGCTCGTACTGACTGCTTATGTTTGAAGCTCGAGAATGTCGTGTGTTTGTGAAAGTTGACGTAAAGTGAATAATGCTCACTCAATTAATGTTATGCATTTTATAATAAGTGTCATTTAATATGAAGATCTGACTATATCTTGAAGGGAGTAAATTAGAAGTTATGTTAGGTTTCTCTTAATTAAAAATGGATAAAATTAATTGGTTTTTTAAGTTTTAATTTAATGTTATTTCTTTTAAAATTTTGGTAGTGTCAAAATGAAATTTGAAAGATTAAAATTTAAATAATTTATTTTTGTTTTAATTAAAAAAGTATATAATATTCTTTTTATTATTTTATTAATAATGATGGCTTAACTTATTGATTGAGACCAATTTAATTTTGTTTCTGAAAATTTAGAAAAAAAACAATTTAAGTTAAAATGACTATAACAAATATTTTAAAATTGAGGTAGAAGATGTGGTATAATGGTATTGGAGAGTGGCTTTGTTCACTCATGTATCAGGGTTCAATCCCATGGATGTCCAAGAACCACCCTTGATTCAACAAGTTGAATAGAAGGTTGTGCTATTTACAATTGAATAAAAGAACAAATATTTTGAAATTGTGATTTCTTTTGTCCCTAATAATGCTCTATTTCAATTTGTAATCCATTAGATTTGGGTTTTTATTTAACAATAATGATTTGGTTTAATCACCTCCTTATGGTATTTTATCTCTATTATACCAAAAGTTCTCCTTAAATATAAATGTAATAATATTTATAATATTCTCACTACTATACCAATCTTACCTAAGTAGCCCATGGTTTTGATTAGAGTTTGAAGTAATCTTAATAAGCATCTTGTTATTTATCTTATATTTGTATTTTATACCTAATCATCGTGGGTCTCCCAATGAAGGAGAAATTCTTTTTATGAAGATGATAGTGTGTATTGCCTTCAATTTTAATAATATAAGTTATAAAATATTTTTGAATTTTAATATAAGAGATCTTTTCAAATTTAATAATCATAATTTTTATTTTATCAACTTAACAATGATAGTCATATTAAACAAAAATACCTAAGAATTTACAATGGTTAGTTTGATAATAAAAACTATTAGCTCAAACAATTAATTTATTATAACCTAATATCCCTAAATTTAACAATAATATTCTCTTATAACTTGATCTAAATTTGTATTTCTTATAATATATTCCCAAATCATCTTTAACCTAAATTAATTGTTTTCCAAATAATTCAAATAATTCCATATAACTTATGAAAGGAGGACGTCCCCTTTTGAGATAAACTTTACACAGGTCAAAATGAACCCAATCAATCACCTAACTGAAATACGATCCTGGTCAATCTTGGTTGAACAGCTTGTAGAATTGACAACTCGTCGATGCTACAGAAAAAGAAACCGCAAAACGCTAGAGTAACAGATAGCCACGATAGATCAATAGAGAAGTAGAGTACTTTATATTAAAGAACATACCAATCCCTCGCTTTCAATATTCAGTTGCCCTCACACAGCACGCGTCGTAGCAGCTCCAAACTTCACATATTATGATTAAGATAGCCCATATTTTGGTTGGGTATTTATGATATTCAGTATATGCATGTTAATTTGCTTATTACGTCGATAGACGTTATTCTCCAAAGTTCTTTGAAAAAAAAACTATTCACATAGTCGTCCCTTTGGCGAATAACAAGCTGCTACGTTTACGGTTTCAAATAAGGTTTGCAATAAAGGTTCTAAATATTGTGTGTTCAGAAAGTTTGCCTCCAGCGTGCCACTGTGACTGAAGTTTTCCTCGAGCATGCCACGAGTTCTGTAACATCTGCCTACATCTATTTTTTTGGCCCCACATTGTTTCCTCTCTTTGTTCTTTTTGTCGCTATGTCCTACGGTACGGTTTGATTTGGACCCGGCCTGATCTGTGTACACCTGCAGTATATTTCACCATCAGCGATCTTTTGCTGCTTCTGTCCGACCATGAAGGCCTTTATATTCCTATTATCAATGGGTTCCCAATTTTGATACACTTAACAGAGACAAGTGTATGGAATTAATGACTTACTCATTCTCCTCCAGCTGATCCGACAAAATCTAATCTCACGGCTTCTGCCAAATGAAAATTCTTGAGGATTTTAACGTCCTGAAATATCACAGATTACACAAAAGAAGGAAACAAAAAAACAAAAAAAAACTCCTGAACCCTCTGGTTCATCTAAAATGCTTTTGATTCTTCGAATAATGGCATTATCAGTCCACTTTTTGTGTATCTTTTGTAATCTCCAGATGTTTTTTAAAAGCTGAGATTAAACCCTACTTCTAACACACATTCAAAATTTGAAAGCAAATTGTCTGTTGACCTTTTCCCCAATAGTTTGAGGAATAAAACTCAAGCCACAGTTAACGACAATGATATAGATGCAAATTCTAACAACTATTTATGGTAATTCCAATTAATTACTTCATATTTGTAGCTCTTTTTCTATTTTTTTTATAGTCGATAAGATAAATGTTTACCAAATCGTGGAGGAATATGTACTTCTACATGTTCTTCTATAACCACGTGACGTGCGAGTTTGTGGTCATGGAAAACAATCAGATGGAAATCCTGATCTCTTGGTGAAACAATGCAATGCCTGTCAACATTGGTATCACACTTCTTGCCTCTCCATTACACAATCCAAAGCTCGAACCCTGCCATGTTATATCTATCCCATTTGTTGCTGCTCCTTTGCATCCACTGTTATGGGGCAGATCAATGGATTTCATTGATTTGCAAGAGAAGCGGTAGGTTTGTGGGCTATGGCGGTCAAACCAATTTTCAATCTCTATGAACAAGAATAACAGCTGCCACAATCATCAAGAAATTAATGGAAACATGATGATGAAATTAAAGGAAGCCAATGGCGAATGATCAGTTGTAAAAATGGAATTTCTTCTTGTATATAATATACAATAGATGGCACAAAATAAAAAATATGGCACTTTGCAATTTACGGTTAAATAAATAGTTTTGGGCTTTTTCTAAAGCTACGCTCCAACGGTTAAGTTATGACAAAAACATATTCATATTCTTGCAACACAGCTAAATTTCTCAACTATTTAATGTTATATTTAAACAAATTGATAGGTCAAAGACTTACCTTCTTCGAACTTTCTATCTGCACAGAGATCTTTAACGTCTTGCACCACAAAAGGCTTATTCAATGAACGGTTTATTGCAATTTAATGGTCAACTATAATGCTCAGTAATATGCATAATGTCGTTGTTATTGAATGGAGAAACATAGTCACGGGGATCTTTTTTTTCCACACCCTTTAGTAAAGTATATAAATCCATCTTTTTGAGTATGGTTAAGACCGTTCTGATTCGCCTGCGGCTTAAATAGTGATGGTGGAGATGAAAGCCACTCAAATAGGTCACCTCAGGCACTACTACCAGTGGTGATGGGAGCCCTTTGAATAAAAGGGTGCATACATATTAAGATTCTAAATATGAATCGTTGGGCTTTCTTTTCACACATCTTTATAAAAGCTTCCATATATAATCATTTCCGCTTCATCTTTGTCCTATAGCCATAATAGGTAGTAGCTAAAAATCACAAGGAATGTATTGTAACTAAAGAACATTGACATAGTGAAACAAACATGGCAAAGTCAAATGCTTTTTATATAAAGCATACAGCTTAATAAAGCATACAGCTTAATAAAGCATATAGCTTCTTGCTTGAAATTTTTGGAAAAAAAATGCAATACGTTTTATGTCCTTCATGTCAAAACATGCCATATTTTAATGGATGTCCTTAATGTCAAAACATGCCATTAAAATTGCCATATTTTAATGGTTGTTTTTAATTTTAATGTGTCATATTTTAATAAGTGTTTTTAATTTTATGGATGAATAGAATGATTAATCAACATGTAGGAAATTAAAGTTTTGTTAATGGTCCTGGATCAATAGACGTTAGGCCAAAGACAAATAGCTCTGTATATCAACCCGGAGCCATACCACATTGTTGTGACCTGTGTACTAGGGCCTAGCTAAACTTGTGGTATGCTAATAATAGGTATAACCCATGAAGAGGATGTAGGATTTATGGTTGAGTGCCACATCCTCTACTACAACTTCCATAGCTGACCTAATAATCTAATTAGACTCCTAATGACGCTAGGGCTTCTTATGCAAGGGCTACTTTTGATACCGGTAATAATACTCGGAATAATCCTTCTACTACTTGTGCTTAGAGCTTTTTCAATACTAAATTAAAATAGTTAAAGATAAATAAAAATTAAAGGAATGAAAAAGCATACCAATGAAATTTAGTATGGCATGTGGTATGGAAGTAATGGATTTACCCTTTTTTTTTTTTCTTATACTTCCTTCACATTGAAATTTATGGAAAGTTAAATGGGATTTGTTAAGGGAATAATTAATTTCAATGTTGCTAAAAGGTTTTAAAACAACAATATTGTTGAGAAAAATAATGTTTGTCACTTTACAAAATACTATATCTAATATATTATCTACTAGATCGGATATTACCCATAAGTTGGTTCATTTCATATAATAATAATAAAATGATACCAAGGGTATAGGGGACAGTAATGTCTTGTTATAATAGGGGATATAGTCGATAGTTATATGATAACTATTAATAGGAATAGGGATTAACTAATGACAGCCTTAGAATAGGCATAGTATAAAATGATGGGTAGATGTTAAAACCTTCCTTCAAAAGTAGCATGTTTCTAGGTTTTTTGATCCAAAAGATGAACGAAACACGTAACCTTGAAACTCCTAAACACTCTTTTCAAACGCCACACAAAATGAGGAGTTGGGTTTTATAACTAAGAAATGGATTGTTATTTGGGGGCGAAGGTGGGAGGGGAGTTTGACTATAGTGAAACACAAAATCACTCAATTATAGGTTTAATCTATCCATATAAAAACTAACAACATAGTTTATTAGCTCAATTAAAACCCACACTTTAAATTTTTTATTGGAAAGTAGCCAACATAGATCTATCTTAAACATGGATCTACCAAGCATCTAGAGAGATCAATTCTCTCGAGGTGCAAACCCATTTTTAAAGTGTAAATGTTGAGGAAGCATTTTAATTTATCTAATTCTTGTAGTTTTGTTATTATGCCTCAGTAAATATTTTAATCTAATTTGAGCACATGTTATTTTTTATAATTTATTTTATTATTTTTAAAAAATGAAACTTGTTAGCTCTAGGATGAGCTCTAAAGGAGTTACACATCTCCTTCAGTGGGCTTCGGCCCAATAATTAAAAAAGTTAAATAATCTAAGTTTTAAGTGGATCATTATTAATCTCTAGATGTGAATTAAAGTGGATATTTAAAATAGTGAATGAAATAGTTATAATTGAAAAAATATATATAGTTGGTTCATTACTAATTCCTTAGAAATAGGAATTGGAAAAAAAATTGTTTTATATATATATATATATATTAAGTCCCTACTAATAATGTGGAACAAATTTAGAGAAAATAAAATTATGTTTGCCTCTACCTTTTATGTAGTTATGTTTTAGTTTCCTTGTTATAATAGGCTAATGCCAATATTAATTCTATCAATGAAATTACCATTGGATAATAATAATAATAATAATTTCCTTTCACTTGCTATTTTATAATAGTTGGATTTGGGTTGATATTAAATCATAATGCATTGCAAGAGAAGTAATAAGTATTTATATAGAAGTATGGTTGTGTGGGAAGATGGTGATTTTTATCTATAAAGCAAATAATAACAAACAATAGAAGACTTATTAAACAAATGAACAAGATAAATGAAGATAATAAATATGGTGGAGAAAGAAGGAAGGACAAATAACGAACTAAATCTGGAAACAAAATGTGTAAAAATTTAACAGTTCAATAAATAAACAACTTAGACATTAAAAATTGAATACACAATAATTGAGGAATAGAGGGATGGTACCAAACATTGACATTAACAAGGTTATCCATTGACATTGGTAACATTGAACATCAAGGCTTGAACTTCATCACAATATCACGCACTACAACATTAGAAGGAATGTGAATTGCACCATCATTTTCCTTTGACTGTTATGCAAATATGAAAGACACTTCATATATCACACTTGGTAGAAAGGAAGAGTCACTCCTTCATTCTCATGCCCTTTCACACTCAAGCAGAGTAGTTGTTCTCCTCCACAAAGGTCAACTTTGCCTTGAAACATAAAAATAACTTTGCTTTAGGGATTCTTAAAAGTGTTTACAATATATGCACTAAATGGATCACTTATCTTGCCTAACTTGTTACTCCATGAAAGAAACAATGTAGTGAGTTCAAGTCATGGGAATCCTAGTGGAGTGTTGGGATTCAAAGATACTAATGTTTCCATACTTTTCATTCTTTGAATCAAGTTACACCAGAGGTCTGTGTCATCTGAATGAATGAATGAATTATATATATATATAGCAACACTAGAGATTTTATTCTTATGTGATCAAATTATGCCTAATTTCACTGCAATTAGTTAGTTAACTCTTATCTCAAATAACTCTCCTAAACTTTAAATGGATTCCAATCATGACACTCCAAGTAATTGCCATCAACTAAAAATTGATAACATCGCAACACTGTGTTCTTGTGATTAGCATTTCACGGAACTACTTTTTCAATAGCATGAGAGTAAAGATAATGAGTGTAAACAAAAGTAACGCTCTCAGGACTTTTTATAATTTATTGTTCTATATTAGGGATGGTAAGTTTTACTTAACTGTAGAACACTTAACCTCATATATGAACTGCTATTAATTTCATAGATAATGCATGTCTTCTCATTGCTATCTCCCAATTATCTTTTTTGGTTTGTGGAGTAAGATTGAAGTATTTATCGAGTCATGATCCCTTTCACTTCTCTTTTGTTATGGTTTTGAGAAGCAAAATAATTATTATTTACGGTCCTGCAATGTAGCCACTAGGGGATGAAACATATTTAAAAATCAACATGTAAACACTTCTTATGATGAGGTTTATGTGATATGGAGGGAAAACGGCCTCAAATATGTTATCTTTGAACATATTTAAACTATTAATTTAAAAATAGGACTCCATTGAGAATAATACCAAAAACAAAATTTCAAATAGGATTTGACATTTTGTTCAAACACCAAAAGAAATTTAAATAAATAAATAAAACCAAAAAAGAACAATCAATGTTTTCACATGGATTTTTTTCCTTCTTACCTTATTATAAAAAAAAGAAATGAAATTAAAAAATAAATACAAGCAGAAAAGAAACAATCAATGTTAGCACATGGATTTTTTTTCCTTCTTACTTTATTATAAAAAAATGAAATGAAATAAAAAAAATTAATGATAATAAAAAGTTGAAAATGGATGAGATAGTAGTTGGATAAGGTTTTGGATAAACGGGAAAGAAGTCAAAAGAGATAAATAATTTCAACCATCGATTCAATATTTCTCTCTTCCATGTTGGAGCTGCATAGATAGCTTGTTGAATAATTGTGCCATGCATTTAATGCCTCATAGATCACATAATCGATATTGAAAACCCACCATTTAATATTAATTCCAGATCCCCGTACATAGGTGAAGTATAATCTAATCCATAGATAAGCATCCCCTCGCTTCATATCTTTAATGAAGATTGGACCAAAATGGTCTTTCTCATCATGGCTCATAACCAGTGTGAAGGGCGGTGATGGAATGAAAATCATAAATCCTGGGTATGATGATTCTCTTAGGCTTTGCACATGGACAAACACTGAGCACACCTGTAGTGCAATCTGGATGACACAAGATGGACCAAAATACTCCTCCTGCACACATGGTCGTTTATTAAGCTCGACTCCGCTCACTGACATACAGTGTATACTTACACTGAAATTTAAGTAAAATTCAAATTTTTAACGCTGCTGTCACAATATAATTGGCTATCAGGTACGATGTGACTAAATACCAGGTACCATTTTGTACATTTTGACAAAGGACCTTAGTCGAGCTTAGGTTGCGCTTATTTCTAAAGAGGAGTCTTCATAATTACACTCAAGCGTGCTCCAAAGCTCGCTCAGAGTGCACTTTTTAGCTCATGTGCAGAGGCTATCTGTAATGTTATTGTTTCAATAACTTCGGTTAGAAATAATGGCTATTTATGTCTCTCCATCTGATATTGATAAACTTTGTTATTCTATGATCTTATTGTTTAGTGCACCTATCATGGATTTCAAGTTGTGGCATCAATTTTCATCTAGCATACAGAAGCAATATCATTCTATATTGGCCAATTTATGGTGTAAAACTATAATCAAAAGCATCCAGTTTTTCTAAACGATAATTGTTGATGCTGCACCATTTTGTTAAAAGATTGAGGAACATAGTAATTGTATATTTAGTAATTCCAATATATTCAATGATTGCACGCTTTCACGAAGGATTATAACACTATTGTTGACTGTTTGATACTTGATGTAAATGGAAGAAAATGGGATTTTAAAAATGATGATACTACAGTCTACCGTATTCATCTGAGTTATCTGTTGAAATTATTTGTTTAGTTGTTTCTGTATTATTGTGGACTCACTTTTAATGACCCTTTGCATAGGGTTTGATTCGACTATAAATTCTTTAATAGATTACTTAATTTGGAAATTATAACAATTTGTATTTGATTATGAGTAACTTTATATTTATAACAATTATTAATCATGCTAACATTAATTTATGCATATTGAACAACTGAAGAATAAATTCATTTTGTTGCTTTCTTAATTTGGTTGGATACAAATATATTGTTTAGACAACTAGAAATTCGATAATGAAATTTGTTCTTATGTTTTCTGTGTTACTGTGGTGTTAACTTTCAATTGATTTGTTCTCTGCTTCACAGATAAGCAACTCAAGAAATATTCCTCTATTCAAGGTTGTACCTACTCTAACAGTCCCACAAGAGTTCCATTTTCATACAGAGAAGCGCTTTTAGACTCATCGAGGAGCATATTGTTAGGCCTTTGCACATGTAATCTGATGCTTATGCATGGCCATATTTGTCATTTGTGTAGCTTTGAATATGTACTAGAAGTTTTTAGATTGAATGCTTTTCTTTTCTCATTTATTATACCAAAACTATACATCTCTCTAACCATTGAATTCCTATATGAACTAATGATTACCATATATACCCATACTAATGGGATGTGCAGTCAAACTTGGATTGCAAAATTTGCATGTCCATTGATTTAAACTTTGAAGATTCTTGTCTTCTACTTGTCGAGAAACTACCTTAAGTTTATGATCGTAACATTTGTATGTACTTAATTTTTATTTCAGTTGAAAGAACCTGTGATACTTTCAATTGATTCTTTATTTCAAGAAAGCACTTCCCTTGGGTGTTTTTCTTAACTGGTTACTTTTGTTGATAAACCTTATGAGTACTCTACAACCTGCAGTTATACAAATATAAATACCATATAGATGCATTTGAATAACAATTCTCTTTTACAATTGAAATGGTGTAATGAACAGATTCATATCAAGAGCAACATGAAGATGTTGTTGAAAAAAAATGTGTGGAGACTAGATTAGCTGACACTTTTGGATATCTAGCACCTAAATATAGTGGTAATTAAACAACTTTTCCTTTTACCCCATAATATTTATCTATGAAATTGTGTACATTCTTAATTGATTTCATCTAGTGTATATGGGAGATCTTGTTAATTGAGAATGTTTTTGAGTTTTCACAGAAGGAACATCAGTTGAGAAAGTGACTTGGGAAATACTTGATTTTAGGATTGATGAAAAAAATAACTCAACAAAAGGTTTTGGATTTTGGTCAAGCGGTAAACCAGAAAGGAGTGATGCTTGATTGGGTAATTTCAATTGAGTTCTGAATGCTATGATGAATACTGGCATGTTGGGTGCAATTTATTCTTAAGGTTCATACATTGTATTTAGAACATCAAATATAAATGATTTCCTTTCAGGTTAGTGTATATGGGAGATCTTGTTAATTGAGAAAGTTTTTTAGTTTTCATAGAAGGAACATCAGTTGAGAAATTAACTTGGGAAATACTTGATTTTAGAACTTGAACAGGTCATTGCATTGCAATGTTGCTAAACTACAAGGTCATTGCACGTGAACCATGCTGTCAATGTATTGGCACCTTTAGCTCAGAAATGGAGGGCCAAAGATATAGATAATGATGATTCTAGGGGAATCATCATTATCTACCGCCCCAAATGTTAAAATCCAGGAGACATGCCTCACCATAACTGAGAAGGTAGCCACTTGAAGCTACAATTGTGGAAGCTCATGGCAAAGTACATGGCAAAATATTGGATCTAAAGATTCTAAACAATTGGGAAATCTATAGAAATACATGTATTATGTATGTTATGTCTTCATTGTCTATTGTTTTTTCGAACTGCTACTTCTATATTATAAGAGGATTTGTATGGATCCTTTGTCTGCTACTTCTATTTCCAGCTTAAACGATTTGAATTCTATCAATATTGTGAAACGATTTACCTTGTTCGATTCTGAACTTCATGAGCTTCATTTCTATGATTTTCAAAAGTATATTTGATGAGATTATGTGGAATTTGTCCTATTTCATGTTATTTCATACAACACATTGGCGTCTTTTCTTCATTGGATAAATTTCTCCCATGCCATCGTATGTTCGCTGTATAATGTGATGTTATTTGAAAGCCCTATTTGCTATTCTGTAAAACTATTAAGTTTACTAAACTTGTTATCTACTCTGAGTTGGCCTATTCTCTAACTTTTGATAAAATAAAGTGTTCCATTTTTTGTGGTATTAATTGCAATATTGCATTACCTCATTTTAATGTTTCATTTTATGTCTTTTTTTACCCTCTAACAACCACCTTCTGGACGTATTATTGCACCTCCTTGGGCAATTGCTAGTTGTAATATCTATTTAATGGTGAATGTTAATTAATTACAGGCAAGGTGTTATTTAAGGGGCTGCTCTTCTAGCCATTTTTGTCGTCTGTCAATGGCCAATGAATGGCCAATGAGGAGTTGCCCCTGTACATGGCATTAATGTTAAAAGGAAACTGAATCTTCACGTTCTCTCGCACGTCGAAGGGTATGGCGTCGTGGAGCCGAACCAAATCGGTTCTTGACCTGCACGAAGTAGGCATTAATGCTGTTATAAAATTAAAAGGATTTGAGTGCTAAGGATTAATACAGTATACCCGTAAAAATACTCGCATCAGTCTATAGGTTCCGTGATAACCTGGTCATTTGAAGTCATGAAGATTTGATAATAATATTTTGACTCGATTAGGAGATATTAAGGTTTTCGTTGGAAATCAGCAGGCGATAAATGGTCACCCAAGCTAAGTTGTTTACCGTCGAATAGTAGAATCAACTGTAAACGAGGAAAGGAAATCATTCACAACGTCTCCAATAACGCTTGATTCTTTCAGCTGCTTCCTTATTGCCTCCATTTGTTGTCGATGCTTCTGTCTCCATTTGTTGCTTATTGCCTCCACTTGCTTTTGTATTTCACTTGAAGAGCCCAAACCAATGCAAGAAATGTAGATCCGTCTCTATTTTGTTTTGGTGTCACAAAATGGATGGAGAAATACCTGGGGTTTGTGATTTCCAAATGAGTCGAGACTCTATCATATTGTTTTCCCATTTCGTTTGAAAGGTTCTCTCATTTTTGTACACTGTTTGTGAACACATGCTGAGAGGTAGACATCATGATCATCTTTTCTCAGAATTCATGTAGTTCCACACGTTACATTGCCAGCTACGAGAAGCACTAAAAGATTCAGGTATGCAGACTCACTAAGTTATGATATGAACTGCTTTATGTGGTGGGTAACCTTAGCACAATAGGCCTTTGAGGCCATGAATTTCCGATCTCCTTGATAAAACAGACATTTTTAAAAGCTATTTTAAACGGAGAATTTGCTCCAACGAATGAACTATTCGTCTTCCCAACCAGCCTTGATAGCTTGTAATAACTGTATCTCAATATCATTTTCATGGTGGGAGTTTATGATGGGCGCTTTTAGAAGAGATCAGAAACAAGATGGTACTACGGTTTTTGTCATGTTATATTAATCTTTGGCTTGTCAAATACGGTTTCTCTTTAGGAAACTCCAAGCAGGGTTATCTTGTAAAGCCATCTATATAGAATAGAATGGAATACGTGGTGACTTGGATTTGATGTCTTTACTCGGATTTTCAAAATAAATATGGTGAGAAGCACTTTTCAAATAGGAGAACCTTGACTTCTTAGGAGAAATTAAAATAGTGTACAAAAATGACATGATAAGGCAAAAGAGCAAATGATTATTAACTTAAATATGCATTAAGTTATAGTTGACAAGCCACAAAATAACATCAAGGTGTTCAGTTTGTAATATATAATAGGAATTTCACATATAGTGAATAGCTTGTCTTTAAGCATCGATTTGATGCTACTCTTATAAGATTATTATATATTTGTAAGTGTCTCTTTATGTGATGTTTGAGAAAGAGGATTATTGAAGTATAATAAAAAACATTTTAGCAAGGAAAGTGAGATTGTTGCGAAGAGAATCAGTAAACTCTAATGGTATAAGTGTTGAAACACTAAGGAGCTATACACGGCACCTATGGACATTTTATAGACTTCCATTTTTTTTTCTTGAAATCCAACTTTTTTTATTTTGCAAAATTTAAATGTAAGTGTCTTTTAGTTGCAATTTTGATGGTAAAAATAAATTCAGCACACTCAAAAACTTAGCATAAACCCAAAATTCCAGAACTATCCAACTATAACCTAAATTTTCATAAATTTCAATCAAATTTTGTCAAAATAATAGCTCAAAAAATACACATTTTCCAACCCAAATCTTAAATTTTTAAACTTATATCATGATAATATCAGACTCTAAAAAAGTTTGCAGTATAAATTAAAAAAAACCTATTTTGACAATATTTTCACTTACTAACTTTCCCAATTTCAAACTCTAAATTAATAAATTGGTATTTTCCAGAATGGACAATCTAAAATCATTTCAATGATGTCATGTCTATTAATATGTCAATCTGTACATTTGGTCTATTGAATTAGCCTGCATGTCTGATTGAGCGTTGTCTGCGGAACCTACACTAATTATATGGGTGTTTCATTATCAGTTGTAGGATGTGTTTTCCTAATTAACTTCTCCAAACTTCCCCATTTCCTACTATGTAACTAAACTTATGTACATTTTTGCATATATATTACAATTTCCTTATACAGAACTGTAGAATGAAATGCCCAACAATATTCCCCATACTAAAGTGTAGAATGGGCCACGCAATAGATATGATCAATGACGTCCTATCTATTAATATGTCAATTTGGCCTTTTAAATTTGGCTACGTGACTGATTGATTGTTATATATGGAATCTGGGCTAATTACATGGGTGTTTTATTATCTGTTCGGTGAGAGTATTTCATAGATGCAATCATAGTGAACGACAAGGCGTGTCCTTACTTGAAGGTGCAGAGAAGGAAATACCGATTCAGAATCATGAATGCCAGTAAAGCTCGCTTCTACAGGTTCGCATTGAGCAATAGCCTGAACATGACGCATGTAGGCTTCGACTTGGCTTACTTAGTAATGCCCATGACTGCCAAACAATTCATGTTGGATCCTTTTGAGATTGCATACATCGTCATCGACTTCACTGACTCGCCCACATGCGAGGTCATCTCAATGAACGATGTAGTATATTCATACCTGTCCAGAGACCCTGTTGACCATTTGAACAACAAGTTAATGAAATTTGTGATCGAGCAAAAAAAGGACGCTTCCCAGTTCGGCCACAATGAAAATCGAATCCATGAAAGACTGGTTGAATACTGTCACCCCCAAATGGAAAGTGCTACCCATACGAGGTACATAACCATGTATGATTACGAAAGCTCTTCGTGAGATCCGACCCATTTGTTCTTCAATGGATTACCCTGGGGTTCATGGCGATCTGCTCCCTTACAGGAGATATCTCCAATGAGATGCTTTGTGTTAACAATTACAAACAAAGAAATACGTTATTCTTTGAAAACATGTTTTCCTGCCCGTTAGAATATTAATCATATCACAATCCTCGTCTCCTATATGTCTATCAAATTTTACGGTTATCAATAAAATGATGTCACTCTTGACTAAAAGGGTTTAAGACAAGCACACACAGAAATTATTTGAAATTATTTAATATCACATGTTGTATAGGGGGAAACTCCTCATTGGCCAACAATAGACCATCGAAAGATGACGAAATGGCTAGAGGAACAACCCCAGTATAAATTTAGAAACTCACTTAAACAAGGGAAATGAAACGCCGAGAAAAACTTCAATATGCTGTCATTAGAAATTATACGCATGTTAAGTTTGTTCTTTAATTTTGTCAATATTTTATTCTTTTAATATCACACCCAACTAATAAATATATGAGAAATGACCCTAAATAATCGTTTACACCTTATTTCATAGCATGAATAGACTTGTACTTATTTCATGTATTATAACATTTGATATTCTTTCTTTCATATTTACAAATATCCAAAGGAAAAAAAGTTTCTTTTATTATTTTATTATTATTGTTTGAAAAAATATATGTTTGCACTTTTGTATATTGATTTTGTTTATGTTCAATATATAGTTTTGTAATGTTCATTAACCTTCATGGCAATGTCACACACTACAAAATTAGAAGGAATGCAAATTGCACCATCGTTCTCCTTCGACAGCTCTGCAAAGACCAAAAACACTTCATATGTCACACTTTGAGAAAAAGGAATAGGCAAACCTTCATTCTTTGTCCCTTTCACACTTAAAATTGCAACCCTCAATCCCTGAACTCCCCCTACTAAATTAAAATCCAATGTTGATTACCAATCTAATAGAGTCAAACTTGATAACTACCTAGCCCTTTATTGTTTTACTTGCCATCAATTACATGGGTTTCCATTTATTGCTTATTAGTACTAGCACTAGAGTTTTCCTTTAAATGTGATTGACTACTATGCATATCATAGATCCACTAGACTTGCTTTCATAACATAAACTTATATTATCTACACACACAACTTTCTCTCATTTTTATAACATATCGAGGTTCTCTTCGGTGTTTCATTTCCCACGCTTTGGGGGTATGCTAGTTAATTAATTTTAATATCTATTAATTAATTTATTTTAATAGTGGTGGATGCTATTTTATTTGGATTATTTTAATGGGTATTTATGAGGGTTTAAGTTATTTTAAATATTTATGTTATATATTTATAATTTAAGATATATGAGTGTTGACTAAGATTTAAGAGGGATTAAATTTTTAGAATTGTTTTTAATAAATGTTTAAAACTATGCCCCAAGAAGGTGCAATAATAGGCTGATAGGTTGTTGGTAGAGAGTGAATTCACTCAAATAGAGAAATTAAAATCATCAAAATGGTATGTATGTTGTTAAAAGTTACTTTGCACAATATGTTGTTAAAATAGAGTTTTTTTTTCAATTATTATTTTTAAATAATGTGAAGCAATTTAATTCTAAATTAGAATGCATTTTCATTCAAATGTGTTCAATATTAAACAAACTACATAAATAAAATATGGATATTATGGGATGTTTGCACAAATATGTCATAAACAATGCTAGATTGTTGTAAATTTCTATTGGTAAGCAACACAATTATGAGCAAGAAGTGACGGCTGACTTTTTCTAGTCCTTAAGGAAACAAAAGTATTGACATGAAGTAAATTCTTGAGAGTCTCTCTTTGTGAAAAAGTTAATATTCATGATTTTGTGCCATCTTGGAAAAATCATCCATAGCACTGAAGGAATTTCCAAATGTGTTCAAACAAGCAAGATTAAGACAACATCATCCTAACTAAGTTTAGTCCATCCATCCTTTCCTCGTGGGAGCATGTAACTAAAAAGTCCTTAGCTAATTAACCTCCACCTCCATCCAACCACGTCACCTGCCATTTAATCCATAATTGGTAGGAATTAGATACAAAGGTATGGACATGAAAAATTTGTGTAAAAGTGAGGATAGGGAGAGAAAACACTTAAAGCCAACAACCTGGCAATAATTGGATTTGTAATTTTCCTTCTTATTATCAACATCCCACTTAAAAATTGTACTTTTGTGTTTATATTATCCTTATTGAATGAAACCATTATAAAAAACAAGAGGATGAAAACATAGTAAATACAATTTTATATAGGCACTCGTATATCAGTATAGGGAGCCCGCAAGAAGCTGCTACCCAATTATGATGCAATGGGAGCATGCAGGCAAAAAAAATTGGAATGTGCATGCACCCTTGGACACGTGCACGCATTCTGGCTTCGACAATGGAGAACCTCCACGTCGGATTTCCAAAGTGGACAATAGGAGCGTACACGCTCCCCGAATGATGCACACGCGTGTATGGGTGCGCATGTGTATGTGGACGCATGCGTGTGTTTTGTACATATGCATACAAGGACACGCGTGCATCCCAGTGTTTAAAAAAAACAAAAAACAAAACAGTGAACATTTTTGTTTAATTCACAATCGACCCGCATGCGCGCAAGCTACCGAAAACGACGTCCAAGGAGGCCAAAAGGACACCCACGAAGCCCAAAGGAAGTGTCCAAGAAGCCTAAAACGACACCCACAGCATTGGAGTAAGGTAGATGGAGTAGTATTTGCATTTTTTTGTTTATTTTAATGTTTTTTATTGTTTTTCAAATAAAATATAAAGTTAAAAAAAATTGAAATGAATTGAAATGGAAAAATTTGATATTGCAGATACAAATTTCCTAAACATAATGACAAATACCAATGAACCATCCCAACAAAGGAGTGAAACAAACCAATCAGAGGACCCAATAAAACTTGAATTAAATGAAGAAACCCCGAAGATGGATTTGGTGAACCACTAGAAAACCCCGAAGATGAATTACATGGGGATTTAAACCAACTAAGAATATTGAGTGATGAACTGAATAACACCAGGGAACCCTCTCTAGTTTCCCTCGCTAGATCACTACAAAACATAATAGAATCTATCAACATTGCCCACAGTGAGATAACCAATTTGAGCCAATATAAGGCTCGAATGAGAGAACATTATGGCACTTGTATATTGAGAGAGGATATAAAAATCCCGAATATCACAAAATACTAACTATGGAGAAAATTTACAGATCTGAGAACATGGCATCCTCTAGGTGTGAGGAAGAGACGAGTTTGCATGGGCTAGTGTAATTACCAGCCATGGAGAGAAAACTACAGGAAGAGATGGTTCATGGTTTTTGACAAGCGTCCATGCAAAAATGTCAAGGTACCACGGTATTTTCTCAGGAAACTATGGGTTGAGTTTGTTTTAGGGTTCCATGTAAACTACTTCGACATTACCGAGTTCTAGGGCATTGGTTTGGCTCAACCTAAGATCGATCTCATGCCCACTGGAACCCACTCAAAGGACCTGCTGCACCTAGGAGAGAGCCAAACCCGCTTCCTCAACCCCTTGGGTTAGGTAGAGGGCTAGATGAGATCCATGAGTCCATTAGACATGCCACATGGCACCTTCTCAGGCATACCACATTTGTGGCTATGTCCTCACAGAGCGAGCAAGACAACCCTGAGAGACATACTTCTGCGTGGTCTACTGGTGGTGGGCAAGGGAGAGCAACTACAAGTGGTAGCCAGGATGATCCATCCAGCTCGATGGGCCCAGTGCTACATCGTTGTTCTCATTGTTGGCATCCATGCCATGTCCCCATGTAGGAGCATGCCACATAGAGCTACCTACACTAGGTTAGTTATTGTTTTATTTAATGTTCAAGTATTAATTATACGTTATGCAATCTCATAATTTCTAATAAATTTAACTTAGAATCAGATGTTGATGACTTGATTTGTTTTAAGGTACATCTATTCAGTGCTGAGTCTACACGGGGCCGTCACTGAGGAACCAATATGATAACACATTCGTTCATATTGGGGGGTAAAAAATCAAAAAATTTCAAACCAATATATTGGTGTTGAATTAAGGGTAAAAGGGTTTAATTTTTTTATTATATAAATACCCAATATCATGGGACATTTTTTATTGCAAAAATCTGCTTGTGCCTTTTCCATTTGCCATATGCGTTTTTCTAGTTTTGGTGGGTTTGCAGCAGGCAGTGTTAGAGGGAAGGCATAGCAGTGTTGGAGGGGGCACACATAGGGTTTCTTTGGTGTAGTGTTGGAGGAGGGCACACATAACAGTATTGGAGGAGGGCATGCATAGGGTTTTTCTGGTGCAGTGTGGGAGGAAATTTTCCTATGCCCTTGCCATATGCATGCATAGCATTCCGACAGGCAGTCTTCAGAAACTATGTTGTTGTGATGGTGTGTTCTGAAAATCAATCAAGAGATGGACATGTTTGCTTGGTTGGATGCCCAAAAATGGTGGATTTCCCCATGGAAGGTTTCTCTCAATGCTCCACCTGCAGTGAACAGAGATTACTTTTTTGCAGGAAAATTAAATGGTTATTCCAGGGATTCGCTTCATTTCATGTCAACGCAAAAGAAGGCTCAAATGCCCACCAAGACATTCTGTGTTCTCCTGAAGTGGCTCACCTCTTCTTTGCTTCTCATTCAACGCTATCTGATCCATCCCAACTAGTATGGACACTAACCTTCTCTTAATTTTTCTTGCGGGAATACCTATTTTGTTTAATTTAATTTTTTATAAATTTAGAATTTCATACAGAGGTTCATTATGAGGTAATGGAATTTGGATTGTCAGGCATTATGCATAGGAGTTCTCATGGAAAAGCCCTGGGAGATGCAGGGTTTCTCTGTTTATGATATCAGTTATTAGAGCATCCAAGGGAACTATTGTTCTTATTATAATCAATAAGAACCTGATGGTGATTATGGTTAATGTTGTTGTTGATAGAGGTTTTTATATCTCTAACCTGGTGCTTATGATGTCAGTGGAAGGGAAAAACTGATGATAGCATTTGACAGTTCGAATCCATTTTTTTGGAAATACCATACGTGAGTCCTCATTCTCTTCTTCATGATTGAGACATCAAACTAATTTCATCATTAAAATAATTAATCATGCATGTTTGTATTGTTGAACCGCAAGATTAAGGACTGCAAACCGTAGCTATTTTTGTTGATCACCAAAGGATAAAAAAATTGTTTGCTGAGGGATTATTTTTTATATTGACCCTTTCATGTTCAATTAATTGAGTCTATTTTTAACGAAATGCGTTAAGACTTTCTTTGTTCAATCCCACTATAACACATGAAAATTGGAGCATATTACCCTGCTTGTTCTTGTCGCATATCAAATCGTGAGCTT
This sequence comes from Pseudotsuga menziesii, assembly GCA_001517045.1. Classification (NCBI taxonomy): domain Eukaryota; kingdom Viridiplantae; phylum Streptophyta; class Pinopsida; order Pinales; family Pinaceae; genus Pseudotsuga; species Pseudotsuga menziesii. Next base: position 120,995 of record LPNX010875830.1, on the reverse strand, counting down.
ACACTCTGTTAAGGTAGGAAATTGGGATGTTATCCATCGTTAAATATGTATGCGCAACGCAAATTAGATACTTTTGCTTAATCCATAGTTTAATGGACTATGTCTAAAAAAATGGGTAGGATTAATTGGGTAGTTTAGTGTTGGTTGGGGTCTATCTTGCCTAATTGTGTCTTTATAAAAATAAGGCCTTAAATGAGGTTAAAAGTTGGGGTTGTTGGAAAAAGGAAAGTTTAACTTTCCTATGGGAGAAAATGGCATAGCCATTCAGTTGAGTAAAACCCACATATTGAAAAGTCTTTTATTACCTTCTTTTGGATACCTCACACTCTAAATACATCTGGATAAAGAAGGATTCGAGAAATATGTTAAAGCAAATCTGACTGAGCCTATCAGGACCTAAAATAACAAGTATTAGAAGCTAAATGGAGTTTTTCTACCCATGGCCTTGGTAGTTAAATTGAGTGGGCAATAAATTTAGAATTTATCATGATTGTGAATTGTGACATCCACTTTATTATAATATTGTAATCCTAAAACGGTTGATTGTTGTATTCACAAGAGATTTATTCTTGTCTGTAGGTATACTCATAAATTCACCTTTCAGTACCACTATGCATTGTCATTTGAACAATAACATCCAAATGTGTATTATCCTTTGAAAAGTCACTTCCTCAAAAGTGATGATATCTGTCCTTTTAGATGAACCCTTCTTGTTATCAAAGTTGTTTCAATGTCCAATTTAATTGGATGGTGGCATCTATACCTTAAGAGTAGGTAATGATTAAATTGGCAGGGTTCAAAATGGTCCAAGTGTATTGTAGTTTATGTTGTGATTTTTTTTTCAACTCAATAACGGGGGCACATGATGTAGTTGAGTGTAACTAAAATTTTTTGTCAAAAAAAATATGTCTCCAATTATATGGTACATCACCATTACTTTTTAATGATTAACATTTCAAGATATTTGTTTAAAAAAAAATTTAATTACAAGATTATGAATGCTTGATATGATATAATTCCAATGATAGATAAAAAGAACCTATGTAAATTTAACTTTAAATTGACAAGCTTTCCATTACGCCATCACATTTGGCTAAAATAATTACATAGTAGCCTTTCATTTGATATAAATTTGAGTTTTTGTAGGAAGTTTCTTCCCCAAATTTATGAATGCAACAAATGGTGTTTTCACTACTGTGCTATAATGACTTCATATGATTAGTGTTCACTGTTTGGAAATAGTTATCTACCGCAATTGTTTTTCCCACCTTGCCATGGAGAAATCCACCATGAGGTACGACAGTCTTCAGACGCTATGTTGTTGTGATGGTGTCTTCTGAAAATTAATCAAGAGATGGATAGGTTTTCTTGGTTGGATGCCCAAAAATGGTGGATTTCTCCATGGCAAGGTTGTTGTTCGTATTGGAGTTTGCACAGATTTCTCGCTCGTATGGAAGAATACAACTTTTAGGGAAATCCCCTTACTAGAAAATCACCAGTCCGAACGGAGAGGCTCTCCAACTGTGACTAGGGGTGGCTTGTCTATAGTTGTTAGGCTAATTTTCCTGTGCATATTGGCGTGATAAAACTATTGTTGCTTGGTATTTTCGTTCTTCCTCTTTGGACATTGGCTGGAATAGTGTCCTAAGGGTTTCATTTAGTTTACTGCTTGTGATTCTGAGGCAATGAGTTAATGTTTAACCATCCTTCTGATATGTACCGCATGCTTGCAATCTCCTTATAGGGTTTTGTTTTCCTAGTGTGAGGTATTTTCTATAACATATATACATATGGTGAATCATATCAACTACCTGATATTCTGACATACCATCTAAATTCCATTCATAAATAATGCCTTTATGGAATTCTCTTCTGTATTCAGTCCTACCTTTGATAATCAAGTCAAGGACATCAGGTTTGGACTGGTGTGCAAGTAATATCTCATAAGAAATATAGGTTTGTGCTTGGCCTTGGAATTCTTTTATCATGAAGAACTTCCATGCCACCAATGATAGTGATTTCTTTGTTAGATTTTACTTTGTGGGTCTTTGGTTTCTTCTCAATTTCCATTATTTCTTTCAGAAAATGATTAGGGAACTTTTGAACAAGAGGAAAATTAGAAATTTTCATTTTTAAGGTGCCTATATTTTATTATTTAAGATTCTTAGTTCAAGTTTGAGTTCTTTTCTCTATTTTTTTTATTCATTGATTCTATTCTTTCAATATGTTCTGATACTTGATTCTCCTATCTGACTGTCTATTGTATGTTCAATGACCATCTCGATTTTGTCTAGCTTTTGGTTAGTTGTTTCTTTCAAATAGTCCACATATTCTACCAGATCATTTTCGGTGACTTGAATGGATTCTATATGTTCTTTCTTTGCAATCTGGTTTGATGAAATAGTGAATTGAACTAGACCTTTAAGAGCTATATTGCTCCAGTTTTGTTGCTCAAAGACATTTTTTATTGAAGTGTCCTTTCCTTCACCTGGAATGACAATAGGAATGGATAAGGACTTCTTGTCACCTTCCTCTAATTTCAAAGGCTTAAAAGGAGGTAAGGGATACTGTGTTTTTATTTCATTTCCTTCTGCACTTATCCACTTAGGGCCAAAGTTTGATCCAGAGGAAGAAGAGGATGTCTGCATTTGGATTTCTATAGTATCCTTTTGTTTGAACCATAAATAGAAACAAATTCATTTATTATTATGCTTCATATATTCTCTCCATTTCTTTCCATGTTATTTCTTTTGTGAGAGAATGTTAGCCCTATTATATTCTGCATCATTGGGATTGGAGTATATATCCCAGTTGAACATATTTTTGACCCATTCATTCTTTGGATCAAAAGGGGAATGTCCATGTTCTATTTGAACAAAATGTCTCATCTATTTGACAGTTGGTTGTTTTATATCCTTAGGAAGTTTATTATCCCATCTACTAGTTGGAATTTGATTGAGTAATTACTTCAATGGCTTGTATCCTAGGATTTGTCTAGGCTTTGTATGACTTTGAGATGCTAAAATATTTTCGACCTGCTTAGTAGGATATTTAGAGATGAATTTAATCATATAGTAAACGGTTGCATCTAATATTCATGCAATCAACCTTAGGTTGTTGTCATTGACATTTATGAGTAGGTTATTTTATGAACATGCTTGTTTTTAGGGACTTGCTAAGATTTAGTATATAGTCTCTTTTTTCTATGATGGTACTTCTTCCCTAGTTATTTCCTAAAGCACTCCTTATAATGATAATTGTGCTTGTTGGATAAAAAANCACCCACCCACCCACACACACACACACATATATATTTCCAACTTTTTCACCCGCCATCTTGACTAGTGTTAGCTCACACCATCATTGACCCCAATTTCACACCACAAGGTGAAAGAGCATATTAATACACACCATGAAACAAGAGAACACACCACAATAGAAAAGGAATGGAGGGATGGGTAGAGGACAGAAGGAAATACACAATTTTTTAAAACAGTATGCATGGGAGGTGGGGATTCAACCATTAGAAGGATGATTATTCGACGTTACTCTTAATTTTGAAGAGAAAATGATTAAATTTTTGTAATATTTCGATTAGGAAAAAATTCTTTGTTACACAGGTAAAATCCTCAATGCCTACATAGATTGAATCTGTAGAAGGAGTCCCGTTTTGACCATTTGTAAGGAGCCTCTTGTCAACAATTTGGTCTCATGGTGAGAGGGTGTATACCCTTACGTCATTGAAATAAACATATTTTTTTTAATGGCATTAAACTCCAAATTTTGGTCGATGTTTGATTTTCCTTGAGGCCCACTTACTGAAACTTAGGTCTAGACCTTGTTATCATTGCATAGAAAATGTTTCTAGTATGGATGTTGGGAAGAAACACTTGAGAATTTATCTTGGAAAGCATCTCCTAGTGGTTTGGAAACAAATTTTGGAAATTTTCTAATGGTGGATTGTAGAAAAGAAATTTTATAGAAGAGTTTATTATTTTTCTTTCATAAATGGAACATGACTCTGTTATGGGCACAAAACTATAAAAATGAATATGATAGAAAGTCAAGAAAAATAATAGAAAAAAAATGAAATTTGGATATGCTGTAAGAAAAATCAACAATAAATTTTCTAATAAATATCAATATTTAAAAATTATGCTTATCTATAACAAAGTAATATTTTTTATTTCTTTTCTTCATATCATTTTGAAAGAGGTATTTCTAATACCCATACCCATCTTAGAAACCATAACTACTTTCCTACTTCTAGTAACATATTGTGAGTATTGCATGAAGGAAACCAATGGTTGTAACTTTTGGTTAATGAGTGGGATGTAGACAATTAGGATGAGGACGTTGGTTAGGATGTGGTAGAATTTTTCCTGGATGTAAGGATCCACCATGTTGTTCTAAGGAAATTTGAGTAATTTGAGAAGGATGTACAATGGAAACACATTCAAGACATTGGACTGTATACTGGACATAATAACCAATGAGCTGACTATGGGGATAGATCTAAGCCAAGCCACAGCCTAGTGATCTATAGCCTGGTGAACTGTAATAAATCTTGTATGCATCACCCTGTTCAGTCACACCAATTGCCACTGGATCCACTAAAGCAGTTGTAGCCTCTACAACACATGCAGACATAGATTTTGGAGCCCGATGATGTTTTTTAGAGGGAGGCAGGGCAACTTCATCAATTGGTAGGATACTTCACAAATGATATTTATTACCCTTTGGTGGAAAACACATAGGCCTTTCCATAATATATTATTAGTTCTCAAATGGAATTCATTTAACAAACAAGCATTATCTGATGCTATATTTTCTTTATTATTGTCATAGGCACTTTCTATGCCTCCTTTATTCGAGCCTTCTACAATTTTCTTGGTTTCATATTCATCTTCAATTCTTGCCCTTTTTACCAAATGAAAATGTTCATCAAATTTAAGTTTCCTTCTCTTGATCTGTGTCCTTTTCTTTTGATGATCTACTCCAGATAATACTTCAAGAAAATTTTCTTCTTCCGTGCAAATATTTATCTTTATTTGATTATCTAATCTCTCTGGTAGAGTTGATAACCGTGCATTATGTTTATTCAAGAGCTTTCTTTTCTTCTTCATAATGGAATTCTGATGCAAAGAAGTGTTTGGAACTACCCTAACTTCATTGTCTTTAGTCACAAATGTATAAAGCACATGATATTTGACATTAGGAACATAATTTTCATGAATATTTTAGAAATCTTTTTCACCCTTCAAATTTTCTTTACAGTTTGAAACTTGAATTCCCTCTTCAGTGTTTCCATGTTTAAAAGATTCAAAATTGCTGAAAATGTTATCTGTCACGGTTTTCTACGATCTAGGAACTCACTTTCGGGCACTAATCGAGAACCTCTAATTTCTTTTTCCATGCTTTGCCTTTTCTGACCAAACTGATTTTCACTCATGGTTTGCTATGAAATAATGGCTGTATCTGGTGATTGTATCCTAATTTCTTTAAGATAAGAAGAAAAATTCAAAATATTGTCTCCATCATTATGAATATTGCTTCCACTCTCTGATGACCTTTTAAAACCTCTCTTTGTTGTCTTCAACTTTGGCTCAGTTATTAAAGATACTGCACAAGAAACATCAAACCTCAAATGGTTCCTAAAATGGCTTATAGGAACTGCACTAGGAACATCAGGCCTCAAAATGGCTTGTAGGTTTCTTTATCTTTAGTATGGACCTTATATTGTCAGATTTAGATGTCGATAATGAAATGTTCTTTTTAATCCCAACCTGAACTGAATTGAGCATCTTCCTGTCTTGCTTATTAGATGATGTCAAGGATGTAGGATGTGTTTTCTTATTCTCACCTACCTCATTTGTCTTTTGCCAGTTTTCCTGACTATATACTTCCCTCTTAATATCATGTTTCTTGGTAAAAGTCTCATAATGCATTTGATTAGATGTATCATTTTTTATTTTCAACATTTCCTCTGACTCATTAGTTGCTTCTTGGATTTTATCATTTTTTGTAAATTGTACTTTCTCTACAGAATCCTTCAAGCTTTCATCAATACATGGTCTAGATTTCCCATCATCAATATCTGGCATAAAGTCCTCTTTCTCAATACCTTTATGGTCAAACCTCTTTCTCAAGTGTAGCCACATCATATCCCCAACTTTGAAATGATGCTCTGTCTAATGTTGATCATGCCTGGTTTTATACCTTTATTGAGCTTAGGAGAGCTTCTCCTACACGAATTTTGTGCTAATTATATTTTTAAATGTTGATTATATTAGGCTTTTTCACAATTTATATTTTGAATAAATATATATATTTATTCTTTTGTTAATTTATCTCAACTCTTGTTAATGTTTTTGTACTATCCTTTGAGATCCATTATATTGAGCAGACTTTGTCGATGTTGAAACTGTGGATTTGAAAAATTGCTCACCAAAAGATTTAGTTTTAGTGTACTGGTTATCAAGGAGCAAAGACAGTGGTGGATAATTGTGTATAACTTGATTATAGAGAAAATGCAACTCAATAATCTATTGGGTTTATGCTATTTTGATCAATTGCATGTTTATGGATTATGATCCTATATTTTTTTGTTTACAATGTTTTCATTAATGACATTTTTAATATTTTGCAGAATCAAGGGGGAAAAAGGGAAGACAAAGTCGGAAGGTGGGTCAGAAATTCTATCATGGGTGAATAAAAGTAGAAAAATTGAGGAGCTTAAAAGTGTTGAAAGGGAAAAGGTTGCACGTCTAGCCAAGATTTTTGAAGAGCAGGTTTGTAACCTCTTCAGACTTACATAAATGTCCTTTTATATTTTAATGATCTTTTTTAATTCTCAAATTCTTCTAATTATAACTATTACTGAACTTATAGATTTGGATGTAAAGTTGTGTTTGATATGGGTGCCTGGTTTAATCAAGATAATGTGGAGGACGCAAAAAGTGATGAGGAAGAAAAGGCACTACTCTTCCTAGAGAGATTGAGATTGATTGCTAGCATGGAGTATCTATGGCGGTGATTGGTTTTTTCGAGTTGTGACTAGTACTATCCCATTCAGATGAGTTGATTTGTTGATTTGTGACTAGTACTATCCCATTCAACTGAGTTGACTTGTACCTTCCAAATATTGCTATCCAAACTTGTGAGAACTTTGTTCATTCTACAACTTTTGATAATAAAGACAGTTATCTTTGTGACTATGGCATGTTCTTTGTGTATAAAACTTCTATTTTCTTAGGCTGTGATGAGTTATTGATCTTCATCTTGATAGAGTTTGAGTGAATAGACCTTGGGTCATCTTCTAGCTGATTCACTTTATTTTATTTTTCTATCTCTTTAACTACCTAAAAGGCACTGGCTTACTAATTCTAAACTCCTGGTTTCACATTTAAAGCAAATTTTTATATAAAAAAACTGAACTCTTTGCATCATAGGCATATTGAGTAGGCATGTAAGTCATTTTAATTTTGTTTTGGATTGATACAGCAAGAATATAAGTCATTTTAATTCTGTTTTGGACTAATTACAACAAGAATATAAATCATTTTAATGTTGTTTTGGATTGATTATAGCAAGATTAGCTTGCTGTAATTTTAATTTTTTCATAGAAACATAGAGAAATTACGACTTTCTCAGATTCCATGTCTAAAATATTAAAAATAAAAAAAATGTTCAAAAGTATATAAAAACAACATTTAGTTCAATCTTGTTGTAATTTTAATTTTTTCATAGAGAGAGAAACTACATTTTCTCATTTTCCATGTCTTAAATATTAAAAATATAAAAAAATATTCAAAAATACGTAAAAACAACAATTAGTTCACTAGGATGGTCATAAATTATCGCTGCAATTTTTGTTTTGCGTGCCTAACATTAAACTATTTTTCTGCATAGGTTTCCGTTCCGTTTCAGCCTCTAAATAGAAATTACAGCTTGCTGTAAATTCTATTTTGTTACTTTGTTGGTGCATTTTTCATAGCATAATTGCATTAGGTTTTGTCCTTTCAGTCATAGACAAATATTGCATCACTTTTTATGCATTCAAATATTGCATCACTTTTTATGCATTTTTTAGTGCTCATCTTATTTATCACTTGCTGTTTTTTTAACTTTGTGCACAGATTTGTTAGAGCAGCAAGATACAATTTTTGTTTGTGTTATTAATTGTGTATTGCATTGTAATTTGACTCTTGAAGTCATCTAGAGATTCTACCCTGTGCTTAGCAAGCACCAACCCAAAGTGCAGGAAAAGAGTACATGGTGTTAGTGTATTGTTTTCAATTACCTTGTAACCAGAGGATTTCGAGTGATAACACCTCTGATACTGTTCTACAACAGAAATATGAAAACATACAACATTCATTATTCATAAACAATCAAGCCATAGAAATGACACAATTACTGTTCAATGACTACCACATTTACATACACATAATTTTACTGGTTAGTTCCTTGCCAAAAATAGGATTTCTGGACCAAAGTAATGTTAAGCAATGATTCTTCAGGGATTAAGAATTGCAACATATTTCTACAGTGATAAAATCAATTTGAAAACAAAACAAATTGGTGTCTGTTATGTTCATTAAGTGTTGAACAGTTCTAGAACCATCCAAAAAGTCTACCATTCCAAACTGACAAGAATTGACAAACAAAGCGCTACATCATCCATGGAAGTCAATGCAATATGATCCTGCAGCATATTTCCAGCAGTAAATGCACTCTAGACCAGTTAATATTTGGTATTGATGAGAAAATTACCAAAGGAGTGCTTGAAATTTGCATTTATAAAATATTGGGAGCCTCTTGTTTCTGTAGATCGACATGTCCTACCAATGCTCACTACATGGTGTAAGCTGACTGGAGGTGCACAAGGCCACTTTTCCTAGAATTTGATAGGCTTGTCCATTGGGGAGCCAGATGGTTCCTAATGCTACTGTCATATACAATTACATAGTTTCTCACTATTTTTTTGCTTAATTGCATTGACTTCTTTTTGGTTGGTTTGTAAAAGAAATTGTTCTCTTAGATTTAGTTTGTTTATTAAAATAAAAATGTAGTAGATGAATTTACGTAGTATATCTTTTTCCAAGAAAATATTTGTTGGGAAACCCAAGGGATGCTTCCCCCACGTTCATGGATGGTATGCCTGGTAAACCCATCAGCATAGATCCTCACCCAAGGGAATTCTAACTAGGCACCTGCTGCCACAGAATTAACCAAATGCCTAGAAACATTGGAAACCACTGATTGAGCTAACATTTGGACTTACACAGTAGATATTTTAGTTTCAAACTAGGATTGTGCACTTTAACATGACTTTTACTCAATAGTTTGTTGATTAATGGAAGGGATTTCTTTTCTCTGTTGACCATGTGAAGCCATGGTTGAGTAGCAGGCTCATTGTTGAATCGTAAGCTAAAATGGCCATATGAATCTAAGAAAAATAATAGGTCATTAATCTTAAGTTGGCTTTCCTAGGTAGCTTTAGAACTTGGCTCTTGTCATTGTCTTCAAATTGCTTCCATTAGCTTTCTTTACAGGATAGCTTGAACTTACTGATGTTTTCTAGTGTTAATTCAACTTCTTGACGTGAGATTCTATGTAGAGTTTTAAATTGTAAAGGAAGGTTGTTTTTTTACTAGAGTGTGCTTGTTAGTGTTCACTACTATCAGCTTTTGTAAGGCAATGACAGATTCCACCAATTCCATTGATTGAAGAAAATACACGAAGAACCATACACACTACTCAGTGCAACATATGGTGATGCCACATAGTACAAGTGTTACAGCCAGTCAAAGGCATGCTGCCCTAAATGCAACCTTTCACAAGCCATGGGATTTTTGGATTTTTAATGTGGGACTCTCTCTTTCTCTCTTACACACATTCATAGTCATGCATTATATGCACAGAGACATACAGGGACATGGATGTTTGACAATCCTCGAGATTTTGATAAAATGAAGTCAAATTCCCCAAATGAATGTTCTTGAGGTATACCATCTTGATCATTGCTGTGTTCTTACATGTATCCATAAAAAGCCTGGTTGGCCTTCACTTCCTATTTTTCATTAGGGTACACTTCTTGGTGTGAATATGGGGCAGACAACATAGTACTTTGTTCCTTGATCTTTTGTTAACTGTACTAATGTTTGAAAGAGTCAAGATAGTGTACAGTATTGTGGTTGAGTGAGAAAAAAATGATCTATCATCTTCCTATCTTTTCTTTGTTTTTTCTGACATATGATAAATGCAATGATTGAGAAGAGATTTACTGGGAAAGTTATCACAATGCATTCTTCACATTTCATCAAACACATCTTCCATGATTCTATCCTATGCTAATTGCCTTGATTTCACTCTTGAAAACCTTTCTGTTTGTTGTATTAATTATAAAAAGAAAAATACTTTGCATGCTTTTATGTCTTAGATGTGCATGCTTATGAATTTCAGGTTCCAGATATTTTAACTCCTCCCAAATGCGAGGATTCCATCAAGAGTGCAGAAACTCGTGGTTTTATCAAGATTTCCCTCAACAAAATAACACAGCCACCCAAAAGGTAAATATTCAGTAAATAGAGCTAATACATCAGCTCAAAATGTATCAAGCCTTCAATCAGCTCCAAAGATTTCTTAGACAGCTCCAAAGCTTTCTTACACAGAAGATCTGGTACACCATTAAATTATTTGAAAATGTGTTGGAGATTTCTTTTTCTATATTTCCATCCTTCTAAAGAGGCCACCTACAACTGACATTCCTGGGAATCCCATTCAATAACTACTTTGGAGTCACCAACAACCTGCAAATGTTTGAAACGAACAAAAAATAATAATCCTCAAAGTGCAAGTAGTTCACCTCTAGTATAGGTTGTTCCCCTGCCATAGTTCAACTTAAGCTTAAATGAATGAGACTCATTTAGTTTTAGAGAAGCACCAGCAACACACTTAAAGCCATTCATCTGAGAAGCCCCGTTGAAAAATCCAATTGGCCAAGAATTAATAAATTAGGAGCTCTAAACCAATCTATTTGATCTATCTGATATGACTTGACCACTTTCCTTATCTTTGTGGATTTCCACAAACCCTTCATTCACATTCTTATGTTTCCTTCCAAACAAGACACCATTTCTTTGTTTCCAAACCTAGAAAAGGCTCCTTGTAACCAATTCAAGGATGGAAGTTTCCAAGGATGAACAATTTTGAATTCATTTTTAACTATATACCGTACCCTTTTCGAAAGGCAAAAATGAATCAATAAGTCATCAATGGTATTTGCTTCATTGTTGCGAAGGATACATATACTTGGGCCTTCTTCACTCAGTTAGGCCAGGTTAGAATCCTTTTTACCAACGCCAACCCAAAAAAGAGTTCAAATTTTAAATATCCATAACAAGTTTTACCACCAGTTTTGTTCAATATAAGGAATATCTCTTATATTGAGGTTCCTGAAACCATTGCTTGTAGTAAAAATAAAAGAGGCAAATTTGTTTCTTCACCTAAAAATACTAGTGAGAAGGGGCTAGCAAAATTATATGAAAATATTTGAAAACCACCTTCTCAAAAGAGTTGTAAGGACGAAACTGCATGATGACCCATTATGGGTTTACATGATGACCATTTTGAACTGCTGAGACATTTGTGGTATTAACAAAAGACCTGTAAAATATCCAAAGCCGCACTTTCAAGTCATTAACAGGGTTCAAATTCAACAAATTTTTCGGGTCTATTGTAGGTGTTAATCAGCACAGATATCAACTCTTGTGAGACCTTCTGTAAACAGCTATCATCCAATTGAATAGCCATTCTGATTTTACATGATGACCATTCTGAACTGCTGAGACATTTGTGGTATTAACAAAAGACCTACAAAATCTCCAAAGCCACACTTTCTAGATTAACAAGGTTCACATTCAACAACTTTTTAGGGTCTATTGTAGGTGTTAATCAACACAAATACCAACTTTTCTGAGACTTTCTGAGACAGATTATCAATTTTTGTTCTTTACTCAAATGAGATGGTTTTAAGTGCCATCCACAACAACCAATTATCAGATATTAGAAGTAAAAAATTATCTGATGATAAAAAACGTCTAAATGATCTATTTCTTCCAAAGAACTAATTCCCTCAGTTGTTAAAATAAGAAGACCATGCAGGTGTCAATAGATGGGGGGTTTGATTCTCTTTTTCCTAAGCTTACAGTGATAATACCATATTTGATCAAAATCCAAATAAATTTGTGCCCTTGAAGCATTCATTGAGTAAAAACAACTAAAATCCTAATGGACTTCTTGTGGAATTTTTTAAATTATTGTTTGAATTGTTCATGAAACCTTCTCATAAAGAATTTCCCTAAATGAATGGTTTCCAAAACTGTACCTCACAAATCAGTTAACTGCATTAATCTCTAGTATGGTTGGTACAATATGCTTCACTCCTCTCCATTCAACTGAAATCTAATGATCTATTTGCAGATTGTTCTTGTGTGCAAGTCCTTTCCTTGTTAGATTTGTACTTGACTAGGATTTTGGTTGCTAAACATGCAACTTTAGGAAGAAAGATTCATGGATGGTAGATATTTTCGTGTAGGATATAACAAACTCCTGAACTTTGGCGGCGTTTAAAAATGCCTGAGATAAAATTGTGGTAGACATCCACAGGTGCAGACATCCGTCCACTAGTGCATGGCAAAGCTACATTTCAATAAAAGGGATTATACAATGTCAAATACATTAATATGATAGAAAATTAACAGATGAAACATATTCACTCTTCTTACCTAAGAAGAAGACCTTTTCTCAACTGAAAACTGATGCAACTGATTCTCGTAAGTTCTTCAATGCAAGTACTTCATGATTAGACTTGTAGCCTACCAGGATTTTGGTTGTTTAAAGATGACCCTTGGTTGACAAGGGAAATCTATATGGCAATTCTGCAACAAACCTCTCAATACACTAAAAGTGAATGTGTTTAAATAAATTTGAATAACAGATATGCTAAATGAGATAGATAGTATGTTCAATACAACATAATTCCAACTGAGTTATGTGAATCGCAAGGATAAAAATATTTATTAATTATTTCTACATTACAAACACATCAAGGCAAGGCATATTTGATATTCTTACCTGAAAATTGATGATCTACTCATACTGTAATATATCACACACTTGTACATGGCCAGGATTTTGATTGTTGAATATGATCCTCTATTTAACTATGATACTATATACTGTGTCATGAGTATCTAACAATGAAACTAAATACTATGTCATGAGTAGAGAGGATTTAACACTATAGAGACATGGTCACAGAGCTAGTTATATATACTGTGTCATGAGTATCTAACAACGAAACTATATACTATGTCACAATTAGAGAGGATTTATGACTATAGAGACATGGTCACAGAGCTAGTTATAGTGGATATGTTAAACTGTATAACATGTCTGATTCCCCTATAGTATCTTAAAGGACAGTATTCAATACAGATGCATTAGAGTATTTCAAAGGCATTATACAACAGAGGTGAAAGCCTAATAATAGGAATATTTCATCCTCATTTCATGAATGCAACAAAGCTGCATAAAAAGTCATGAAAATAATCTTTTGATGCCTACAGTGAACATGTGCTCAATCTTGAAGACAAGATGCTAATGAATGTGTGTCAAAGAAACTAGTTAAGAGCACCAACTGCTCCTTTTCACTATTGGTGCATTTTCTAAATGTCAAGTACAAAATTATAGATATCAACATCTTAGTACAATGATGATATAGAATTAATAGATCTAAAACTGTGCATAATTAAACCACTAAATTAATATAATACATACACTTGTCTAAGCTTGTTTGTTTTTTCTAAATGCAACTCTGTAGATACTGACACACCATCCAATTTCATTACTGCAGTACTGTTTATACTCACCTTAAATTTTGATGAACCTTTCACCTTTTTTGATCAAGGTTCAGTGCCATATTCTATAGGGGAAACTTGCTCATGCTTGCGAATAGACATCTGCTTAGCTAACTACCCTTGGTTAAACTTCTTTGAGCTAGAATTCCCATTATCTTTCTAAAGGCCTATGCTATGTTTCTTTTCTAGGGTCACACAAGATTTATTCACCCTGATGCCCTTTGACTTGTATTCATATTGCTCAGCCTCACCCTTTTTTCCAACATAATCCTTGATAGGAGTTCTGTTGATTGAATTGACTTGCCTTGATGCTAAATTTAAAATATATTGCTTCTTTGGAGAAGGAATCAATGGTGCAGTCACGCTCTGTAGCTTTTGTTCTTCCATTTTTGGATCAATCAATGATTCAGTAGACATTTTAGCATGTGAACTCCTCTCATCCTTATCTCCAATATGCCATTTATCCATATGATTAGAAGACATTGAATCTTCAAACCGTGGATCCATCTGCTTCTCCTCTACCCATTTAGTAGGTTCTAAATAAAACCTTATAAATGATTGACATGAATCTGAAGACACCATGAGTTTCTTACTACCTCATGTTTCAGTTGCTTTTTTTGGATCAATGTGTCTACTTTGACACATTCCTCATTTCCCTTAACTGACTTATTGTCATTATCAAAGAATTTAGTATATGCTTCTTCATCTACAAAAATATTGTATGCATCATCCTGTCCAGTCACACTAGTTGCAACTCGCTCCACTCAAGCAGTTGTAGCCTCTACAACACATGCAGACATAGCTTCCTGAGCCCGATGACGTCATTTAGAGGGAGGCAGGGAAACTTCGTCACTCGGTAGGCTACTTCACAAATGATATTTATCAGCCTTTGGTGGAAAACACATAAGCCTTCCCATAAAAATTGAAGACATCTTCCCATGTGGCAAATCACCTCCAGTTTCAAGACTGTTAGAACTTAAGATATTATTATTTCTCAAATGGAATTCAATTAACACACAAGCATTATCCGATGGCATATTTTCTCCATTATTGTCATTGGAACTTGCTATTCTTCTTTTGTTTGAGCCTTCTACAATTTTCTTGGTTTCATCTTTAGCTTCAATTCTTTCCCTTTTTACCAAATGCAAATGTTCATCAAAGTAAAGTTTCCTTGCCTTGATCTGTGTCCTTTTCTTTCGATGATATCAGATAATACTTCAAGAACATTTTCTTCTTTTGTGCAAATATTTATCTTTATTTGATTATCTGATCTCTCTGGTAGAATTGATAACCCTGAATTATGTTTCTTCAAGAGCTTTCTTTTCTTCTTAAGAATGGAATTCTAATGAAAAGAAGTGTTTGGAATTTGGAACTACCCTAACTTCATTTTCTTTAGTCACAAATTTAGAAAGCACATGATCTTTAACATTAGGAACATAATTTTCATGAATATTTTCAAAATATTTTTCACCCTTCAAATTTCTTTATAGTTTGAAACCTAAATTCTCTCTTCAATGTTTCCATGTTTAAAAGATTCAAAATTTTTGACAATGTTATATGTCAATGTTTTTCTATGATCTAGGAACTCACTTTGAGGCACTAATTGAGAACCTCTAATTTCTTTTTCCATGCTTTTCCTTTTCAAGTAGTGAGTGTTTAGCCATGTTTTGGACATCATGTAGAACCTTGATGTGACTATCCATTGTTGAGAGGAAAAAGTTCAAAGGAAGAGTGACAAACTAGTGTTAATTTAGGAAAGGAATGTGATCTCTGTGATGTTGATCATTGTGGGTGAAGTAATGCGCATCTACAATATACATCGAAAGAAGCAAAGTGCATTGTAGAATACATGTGAGGTATCATGTTAATATACTGGGTAGAAATATAAAGGGGCATAGAAAATGTAAATGAAAAAATGGATACATGCAATATATAGTGAAAATAGGGTTTTTTTTTTTAATTCAGAAGGCATATTGGGAGGGGGTTAAAACAATGATTTTGGGAGGTATTTTCCAATATTTTTTGAAAATATGGGTATTGTTTCATATGCCACGAACGAACGTGCTATGGCATGGTTTCACTAATTGAAGACCCTGTGTGAGTCTCCAACACTCGAGTGGGAGGAAGTTGGTTCCTTCAACCTAGATGGAGCCATGGCAGCTGTAGAGGACATCATGGCACCATACACATAGGTAGTTTTCTTTCAGTAATTAAATTTAATGTTAGTAGTTAATCTTGTCGTGTAATGTAGTTAATATTTAGTAATTGAATCTAAATATTTTTGTGTCTTCACATGCATCCGCAGGAGTGAGTGACCAACGATCCCCGCCTGGGATTAGCAGATCCCCTCATGAGCAGTATCGTGTAATAAAGTATAAATTTAATTTCACTTTTGATGGCTAAGATGTGTATAGTTATATTTTTTTTGTACTAATATACGAGGCCATGAATATGTATGCATGTCTGAGTACATAGGAACGTTGGTGTCACTATCTCTCCATCGACTACCTTTTTCCAACCATATATGCTAGGTGTATCCCTTGGCATACATGTCCCTTTCCCTGCATCTCTCCCCACCCCATTTCATCTGTCCCTTGCGTCCCATCCACCACCACACTTCCATCCAGCTCCCCCTTCTTCGTCATAGCCTTCGCTCACTCTCCCTTGCCCCACCCATCCACCCTCTCCCTTGCAATTTCTCATGTTTCCACCATCCTCCCTCTGACAACAATACAACATCCATCTACATTCACCCATCCCTCCACCCCATCACAGACCTCAATCCTCTCCCCCAAATTCCCCCATCGCCCTCGTTTCCTCTTCTAGGGTGGCCCATTCCATTCTACAACCAGTTGGGGTTTATTGCTGTACATCACCACTTCTCCCACTCCAGTCCACGCCCTCTCTCACTGTGCCCCCTAGTTTTGTAGTCAATGTCGATGTGGCTACATCCTCTGCTATGCCATCCACCCTAACATCAGAGTGGGTTTTCCATCCCATTGCTCCACCTGCCACCCCCAAGAACCAGCCGACTGCTCCACTTGCCACCCCTGAGGACCAGCTGATTGCTCCACCTGCCAACCCCCAGGACCAACCTATTGTGTTCATAGTGAGATTGATTAGTTTATGAAAATATCATGCAATATTAATGAAAATTAACATAGGCAGTAAATTTTATGAGTTATCTTACTGTTTAAATGTTGCAGGGTGGCATTGCCGAGAGACTTGGATCAGAGAGGAGGGTATCTTGGTCACCACTTATGGTCTCGTCTGAGGTGAGCTATTTAATATTTAAAAACTTAATTTTGATTTTTAAATTGTGTTTTATACTTGTATAATTGCCTGTATGATTTGACATTTGATTGTTGTCATTTCAGATCCCAAGGGGAGGTGGATGAAGTGGCAAGAAGAACCGAGCTTCCTCTAGCTCGAAGAAGAGGAAGATCAATTTTGGAGGTGCACCTGGGAGCTCCAAGGGTGGGTAGGAGGATTGAGAGACCATCCTATGTACATTAGCCATGATGTGTCATTTTGGCATGAGTTTCCATATTTTGTATAGGAACGAGTTTCCATATTTTGTATAGGGCACGAGTTTCCATTGTATAGACATTGAGAACAATGTTCCATTTTTCACTACTACTATATGTGATTGGAAATTTGTGTATACGAATATATCATTTTGCACTTATTTATATTACTTTTCCTTTGATTCCATATTTTCATACATTATGTTGAATGTAGTAGTAGATTTCAGTTGATGCGCTTGCAATACTTATTGTTGACAAAGCAATAAATTATGTATGTTCACAATAAAATGCATAAAAAGTTTAACACTGTATGTTAGTTAACAAAAAAAATACACAACTGCATAAAAGTGTACAATATAAATGATAATTTTAAATACCAAATACCTGATCTTGTAAATCATAGTGCAAATACCTAGCTTGGCCCTTCACCCCTCGGCCCTTCCATTTCTTGTCTCGACTTGTCATACCTATCTTTGGCCTTGTTATTGCAGAACTAAACCCTAAGGACCTATACCTAACTAGACACCTAACCTAAAACCCTATCTTTCTACCCTTCCAATCCCTTCCTCCATTTCCATCTCCTAACCTACTCGCTTACCTTTCCACCTCTCCTCCCTCATTTCCTAACCCTAAGCTTCAAATCTCATATGCCTATCCTTGGCCTATAGGATCAGACCTTAGCCCCATTTCAAAACCCCTTCTCTAGACTTAGCATCCCTCCTAGGACTCTACATATCATTGACATTTCCATCCATACATAAGAATTTTTGACAATGATCTACAAGTACATTTGCACTACTAAAATACCAAAAAGACCTCGAAAAAACATGTACGAGACTGTTGTAAAGGAAAATGTCCTATGGCTAGGGTTTAAGAGGCCATCAACGTACTGGGGTTGAAAGAGAGATGCACAATGTTCAGCAAGCATATATAAACAAGATCCAGAGATGAGAAAGATCCACACCTGACTAATTGAAGGCTGGTCCAAGCTTTCTCTTCAATCCTCTTCTTGCTCCTCTCACTCCAAGAGACCTGCAAAACAAGTTATACCTTCGTCAAGCCATTATGACCACATATAAGACAATGATAATCAAATGAATATGAAACAATGATCTAGATAACATTATAATATGATCATAAACAGAGATTCAATCACACATTGAACAATGATTTGGGAAGAAGAAGGACATCACATCTTTATTAATCTTGAAAACAAGTACAAGTATACCTTCTCTTCAAGTTTGGCACCTCACGAAACCTTGATCTGGTTCTGCTACTTCTCTTCTCCAAAGAACTCAGCCTCCAAGCTCTGCAACACAAGGGGAAGACCTCCAGGGCAAAGGTGTGGGCAAAGAGAGTCCCGATTCCTCCAGCATAACAATGCATAAATTCAAAGTCCTCTTTCATGGACCTCCCTACCTCTATTTATATGGTAAACAAGAGATAGGGGCGAAGACAAAGTGGTTACAACTGAAGGAGTCCGTTGTATAACTACCCAAACTAATCCAAAAGGTGTGTTTTTGTGTTTAAATGTCAAGGGACACATTCGCGACTATGAAGGAGGACAACCCGCGAATGATCCGTGAGTTTTCACAAGAGAAACCCGCGAATATATGAATTTGCGACTTGTAATACATGAGACTCGCAAATGATTCGCGACTTGCATATAAGGAGAGTCACGAATACAAAAAAAATGCATTTTAAGTTATTTCTGGGCATTCTCAGACTTTGGTGTCTTCTCAAAAGTTTTAGCTAACTGAAATACCTTTCCAACGGTGTAGAAATGAGGTCAAACGGAGTTACAAAACTGAAGATATGGGTCCTCCAAGATAGGTGTTTTTTCAATGACTTTCAATGACTTTCATGAAGTGTCATCATGGAAATGTCGACATGCGACGGGATCATGGGAAAGTGGTCACAGGCAGAGAAGTGTCATTTTGAGCAATAACAGAGACACCATCTTCCTTGAGGACTATCATATAGGTACTTGTTGGCACTCTTGGCTTGATTAGAAATTACTATTTATGACAATCATAGTAAAATTTGTCTTGTATTTGCATTTACGTAATAATTGTCTTCCTAATTGCCAACTTGAAATTGACATAGCTATTGCATCTTTACTTTGACTGGAAGTAACATTTTGGGACAGTCATACTTGGATGAAAGTTATCATTGGTTTGACAGTCTTATTCATTGTCCAAATTGGAATAGAAAGCACTTGTTTGCCTTTGGTATTTACATAGTAATCATTGTCTCATTTTGCAAGATAGAAATTGATATTGGAATGATCTTCTCTTTCCATTTCACAGTATTGATGAGCTGAGAATCATATTGAACATGATTGTTGTTGGATTGCATTTGTTACATCTACTTGGAAAACATTGATTTTGATAAATTTGACAATTTATATCATTTGAAGATGAATTTGACATTGCTTACTCTCATTGAATACATACATATTTGTTATGCTATTGTTTAGCACTTGCAATTTTAATGATATCTTGTACTTGTTTCTTTGGCATAGGCTAACTGAAGTTTAAGGGTTAGCATGCATAACCTAGGGTTTAGAATCAACGAGGAAACCCAAACCCTAATTGAATTTTAAAGGTTAGCATGCAAAACCTAGGGTTTGGAATCAATGAGGAAACCCTAAACCTAGGAGGGAAACCCTAACACCAATGCTACCTAACCATTTCTTGTGGCATCTTATAAAGTAAATTTTTGTTTATATATGAGCATGCTTATAATTGTAGTCATATGTCACATATTCTTTATACACTAATCAAATGAGATAATCTTTACGATTTATCATGCACAAATTGCACAAGTTGATGTTAATCAATGGGGAAAATTTAACTCTAACGAGGAAACTATTTTGACTTGGATGGAAATCATTCTTAGTTTGATAGTCCTATTGTCATGAAAAGTGGATTGATTGGGGTCTATGTCAATGTATGTCGGTTGCAAAAGAGGTTGACTTTGTACGATATGATGATAACTTCCCATCAACACCACTAACATGCTTCAACCACATGCATAATTTAAAGGAAAATTACATCTAATGTTATTCGCAATCACCCAACCAACCATTAAATAAAATATTGAATCATCCTATAGTGTTTGACCCCCCTCTTTCACAAGAAATATTCATTATGGTTATTGGCTTGCAAACATATATTCTAGGTATATGGTTTATTCTAGCTACATATATTCTAGGTACATGGTCTATTGGTTTCTAGTTAAGTGAGACCAACAAATATAATTATCTACACCTAATGAGTTCATAAAACTCTAGTTTGTAGTTGTATGTGTAAATGTGTAAACACTATTTTTTAGGTTTGTGGTTTGTAGTTCATGAAACACTATATTTTTTGTTATTTGTTTTTGTATATTAGGTATATGGTCTAAGTGTATATAAACAAGTGAGACTAACATAGAATTTGATCTCTATGTATTTGAATTTCTTTCAATTCATGAAACCCTAGTTGGATTGATACTTGTATTCCATGTATGTCTCTCTACTTCTGTTTCATACAATTATTTGTTATACTTGTAATTTATAGGCTCAGTTTCTTTGTTGTAGTGAAGGTACATATATTCTAGGTAAATGGTATATTTGTTTCTAGTTGAGTGACACTAACAAATCTAATTATATAAACCTATTGAGTTCATAAACCTTGGTTTTTAGTTCTATGTCTAAAATGTGTGAACCATAGTTTTTAGGTTTGTGGTTTGTAGTTCATGAAACCCTAGCTATGTGGTAGTACAGGTACATATCTTATAGGTATATGGTCTACTAGTTTCTAGTTGAGTGATACTAACAAATATAATGATATAAACCTAATGAGTTCATAAACCCTATTTTGTAGTTCTATGTCTAAATTTGTGAACCCTAGTTTTTTTTCTATTTGTGCATGTAGCTTAGGTATATGGTTTAAGTATTTCTACATAAGTGATTCTAACATAGTACGTGATCTCTATGTATGTGAATTTCTACTTCATAAAACCCTAGTTTGTAGTTATATGTGTAATTTTATAAACCCTAGTTGTTAGGTTTATGATTTGTAGTTCGTGAAACCCTAGTTTTTTTGCTATTTTCTCTTGTAGCTCAGGTATATGGTCTAAGTGGTTCTACATAAGAGAAAATAAAATAATACATCATCTCTATGTAAGGGAAATTATTTCAATCCATGAAACCCTAATTGGCTATATACTTGTAATTCATGTATGAGTTTTTACTTCTAATTCATACAATTATGTGTTTCTACTTGTAATTCATGTATGAGTTTTTACTTCTAATTCATACAATTATGTGTTTCTACTTGTAATTCATGAAACTCTAGTTTCATTGTTGTAGTGTAGGTACACATCTTCTAGGTATATGGTCTATTGGTTTCTAGTTAATGGCATGCCAGGATACCAATGGAGTCGACGACTCATCGATTTGACCTTCGATTTCTGAGTTATGTCGAGTTGAAAGTTGCATGAAAATGTTGTCCAGGGACACTTGGTGACTCTCGACTTGGGAGTGAAAAATCAAACAGAGCAGCAAGATTGCATATCGTTGGCTCTGACAAGTGTGTATGGTAAATTCCGATATGGGAACACTTCCAAGACTGTCACAATGGAGGGTTTTGCAGAGTTGACCCACCAATGCAAGAGTTGCATTCAAGGAAACTAAGCAAAACCCTAGTTTATGAAACTGATGCACAATGAAGTCACTGGGACATGAAAAAGTGATGGAGAGGGCCCCTAGAGGTAATGGCATGATAAGAGACCAATAGATTTGATGACTCGTCGATTCGAACTCTGGTTTCCGAGTTATGTCGAGTTGAAAGTCACATGAAAATGTCGTTCAAGGATACTTGGTGACTCTCAGTTCGGGAGAGAAAAACGAAACAGAGCAACAAGATTGCATGTCATTGGATACAGAAAGTGTGTATGGGAAATACCTATATGGGAACATTTCCAATACTGGAACGGTGGAGGGTTTTTTAGAGTTGACCCACCAATGTGAGAGTTGCATTGAAGGAAACTAAGAAAAAACCTAGTTTATGAAACCGATGCACAATGAATTCACTGAACCATGAAAATGTAGTGGAAAGGGCCCATAGAGGTAATGCAATTCTAGGAGACCAATGGAGTAGACGTATCTTTGATCTGACCTCTAGTTTCTGAGTAATGTCAAGTTGAAAGTGGCATGAAAATGTCGTTCAGGGACACTTGGTGACTCTCGATCCAGGAGTGAAAAACCAAATAAAGCAGCAAGATTGCGTGCCATTGGCTCCGACAAGTGTGTATGGGAAACAATGATACGTTAACACTGCCAAGACTGGAACAGTGGATGGTTTTGCAGAGTTGACCCACCAATATGAGAGTTTCATTGGGATCATGGCATGATATTATGGCTAAGGTGGCCTCCCCCCCCGACTCCGCATGGCCCAAGCATGCCTCCAAGACAGATTATACAAATAGGGTTTTGCCCCAGTGAAGTGTAAACACAATTACCCAATCTCATTCAATATATCCATCTGGATCCTCTCTATTTCTAATTTCCTCCATCAATCTCTTGTGCTCTGAATGAGGCAAGAAGTAACGTACCTTGGTTGAGTTCTTGTTTGACATTGTCTATAGATGGATGTTTGTGCCAACAATCAATTTTGTGAAGTGATTGACCACAAAACCTCGTCTGTAATCCATGAATACATGACCACTAGTTCTTCTTGATTTCCCATCTAGTGTAATATATTCACCCTCAACCACCATCGAGCCAATAGGAAAATCATTTCCTTCATCATCAATCAATGATCCGTTCCAGATTTTCTTACCTCGAATGCATCGTGCCAACCAATAATACGTGCTCCGTTCATTGTCTTTCAGGGAAACAATTGCATATATGTGTCCTGGATGTACAAGATATGAGATTTGGTCGTAGTTTGTCAAAATCGTTGACTGACCCTCCTCTAAGCGGGTTGTTTCAACAACTACACATGGGTCTACTACAACTGACACATGATCCCAATCATCAACCCAATCCATGCATTCACATTCATCCCATTCACCACTTCTACAAGGGCTTCAAAAGAAAGCAATTTTTCGTGTCCATATTTCAAATAGGGGGTTGTTTGAGCTTTGAACCACATTAAATCCGCGTGTTCCTTGTATTGTGCCGCAACTATAGGAACGAGATCAATCTATGTCAACCACTTTCCAAAAATTCTTGACTGGCCTTCTTGTCCCTGTTGATGTATGTTTCACTTTAGTTCAGTCTGACATTGTTGCAAAACACCATTGAACTATGGATTCTGCATCTTTGATATGGGGGTTTCTAGTAAACCTCATCTCCTCCCTTCTTAGTGTGGCCTTGATGCATGCATTGGACCCGTCATGCTCACCTTTGCCATGCCGGATCTCAAAGTAGTTCCATATATGCGGCACATTGTAAGTCTTATGTAACATACTCATCCATTGGAAGACTTAGGCATTTTTTAAATGGCCCACACAACCATTTGACCATATCCAATGTTGATCCATCTATATATCTCCCTCCTTTAGCTGATCATAGAAAATTTGAAAACAATGTTGCACATAATTCAAATCATGGCATCTGTCATCAATTAGGTAAATGTTTGTCTCCTTCTATATTATCTTGTTGTTAATGCTTCTCTTAGGGCCATGCCTATACGTAATATGTACCATGATGCTAACTTGGTCGGAATGGTAGTATTGACTCTAAATTTTATTTTATGGATGAAGGGTGTAGTTTTCTGCAAAATCCACAATTGACAATATGGTCCCAATGGGGAAGATGTCCCTGCATTTTTTGTACTGCTCATCTTGACATCCTTCTCGGTTTTAGTGTAGAACTTCGTCAAAAAATCACATACCCGTACATGTTTCCATGAAAACACGGGTTGCATTAGAATGTGACCTTTAAAGAATGTATATGTAGAAACTGAACGTGTAAGAGGAAAAACATGCAATAATAATCTGCACTTGTGACTTCACCAATGCAATATTTTTAATTTCTTTCATACTATCTAATTGATAGGTTAAGTACTTGAAGCTCTGCATCTCCACGATCATATTTCCAAATTGATGCTCATTGCTTCCATGGATGCAAAGTTTATGTTGATGCATGGAAAAATCCCAGGTACCGACAGTAGGGGTTATCCCCAATAACCATTCCCAAATAGATAGTTTAATGTTTGATATGGGGAACCCATCCGTCTTGTAGTCCTGCTACTGCAGAGTTTAAGTGTATTCTTAAATCTCTTTTACTGGTTGCAGCCCAATCCGCCGTTTTATAAATTTTATCTTTTATGTATGAAATGTAAGTGCCTAGATTAAATTCAAGCAACAGAAACATAATAACTAATCTAAATCTACTCTAGCCTATCCCCAAGGAGATAGGTTGATATTAACTAAGAAAGAATGACGTATTGTGATGTTTGCATAAAGAACCTTATAGATAGCTGATAGACTCAAGATACACACATACAACAGAAATTTAACACATAGGTAGCTCGGTGATATTGAAATATTCATAATTCATTATTGCATAAGATTCATCACATAACATAAAACCATTCATAAATCAGAAATAGTTCAGAGGGTTAGGAATGATCTCACAGATTATATAATGCTAAAAAATAAACAGTTATCCATTTAGCTTTACACAACACGCTTTGAGACTGATGCAATACTCTCTCCGGCAAAATTCGATCTTTCATTATAAAAGGAAATAGTTCTTCTTACAACAAGCTTCAACAACTATGCTAGTGAAAAGTCCCTATTCTATCTACTTTACCTCTACTTATACAAATTACAAAAATGACTCTTAAGTTTCCCTCCAACCTTTTGGGATTCCTCGAATCTTCATTTACAAAATTTTGTCTTTTAGTGTATTTACTAGAAAAAGGAATAAATACAAAAAGTTACATAATTCTTAGTTTGTGAATAAGACAAATTTATGTGGGCTCAGTTGGGGTCTTGATCAAAACATTCAACGTTTGGGATTCTTCACTGATGACTCGATACTCAGCTGGCTTCAGCACATGCATTGCCACGTCATGCTTTGACAATTGTGACTCAATCTCTTTCACTTTTGGTGCATTCTGATTTAGCAGTTCTTTTGGCAGGTGCTTATGTCCTGAAGCTTGCATAATCCAAATTCCAATAGCTTCTTCACTAACAACCTCGATTTTAGATATGATTTCTTCTCTTTTTCCTAGCCTCTCTTGTAATTTCTTCAAATGTTCCTCCTTGACTAGGAAATCTTGATCTCGGGTGTCTGCTAAAATCATGTATTGATTATGTATAGAACACATGTCTTTGTAGAATTCACTGCACTTTTCAATAGTTCTATCAATAGCCCTGTTTAATCTGATTACTATTTTACACCCAAAATTCAATATGGCCACTTCCATCTTCAGACTCCCAGCAATTTTCTGAGGCATATTTGCTAGGAGTGTCAGGTTGGCTCCCATCCATGCTAGCTAGTTCTTCACAAGTTCAACCACCTCTGATAACCTCTTCTGGAATTTTGATGAGTCAAGTGCTAGCTCTTTCAACTGGGCTTCAATTTTTTTAATTCTATACATTTCCTCTGCTAGCCTAAAAAAAATCTGATTTATTCCCTTTTGTAGCATCGATGCTTGATTCCAGAAAGGGGTAATATCTACTTGCTTCTCTTTTGCTTCCTGGAGGTGTTCTTTTAGGAAGTTGTTCTGAGCTTCTAGCTCTTCTACCCTCTTGTTTGTTGCATCTCCTTTCTATTCTACTTCTACAACCTACTTCTCAAGATCCTTTTTTCCTCGTTCAATGATATTTACTGATAATACCAGGGAATCCTTGTGAGATTGTAAAATTTGGCATGCCTCAATTTCTCAATCTCACTGAGAATGTCTTTATGCTTCCTTTTTAGTATTTTTCCCTCACCTCTTTCCTGTTTCATAGTTTCCTTCATTTGAGATACCTTCTTCTTATATTGTTCCAAATCATCCACTATTGTATCCACATTATCTACGTTTGCAAGGGCTGAGGATACACCTACCCTTGCAAGGAGTCTTGGGTCCTTGTCAGTCCCATGGAAGATCATTTTCTCAGTTACCATGATTCCTTGATTTTCCCTGTTGTCTACCCTATTCTCGGTTCTCATGACAATTCTTTTTCTTATTTTTGTCATAGAAAATTGTATTTAAATCAGCTACCTCTTGCTCTTTAGATGGGATAAAAGGGATTATCCCAAACTCAAATGTTGGAGCTGGATATTCTATAATTGTGCTACTAGATGGGACATATGACTCTAATAGATCATCATGAGACTGATTCTGCTAAATATTGGCATGATATTGTTCCTCCTGCTCCTTTTTCTGAAGCTCTTCAACTACTTTCTCTGCTTGGTCTCTCTCTCGGTTAGCTGCTTCCAATCTTAACCTTTCATTCTCTTCCTCCATTTTTTGTGCCTCTTCTTCTTGTTTCTTTTTCTCAGCTTCTTCTCTTCTAACCACTACTCTGATTCTTGCAATATTTTGAGTGCCTCTTCTCCTCTCTTCTTCACCGCTTCTTCTTCTTGTTTCTTTTGTTGCTCAACAGCTTTTCCCTTGCCGCCTACGGTTGTTATCTTTTGCTTGAATATTTTTCTTAGGGCTGTCATATTACGGGAATTGTGGAATATTTATTCATTTTTATCCTAGTAATTCATGTACTCAAAATGTACCCCTGCTACTGTACAATAGTTTTCAATCTTCTCTTCTGAATCATTTCTATGAAAGCTCATTTCTCCAAAGTGCAAGTACTCTAACTCCTTTACAAAATCTGGTGCACTTTTCATCTTGGAGAAATTATAACTACCTACATAGAATGGGAGTGGTAGGTATACAACCTTGTTCTGATGAAAAATGAATTTTCCAATCCCTTAAATGTAAAGTTGCCTCGCCACTTCCTTATGAACAACATAGTCCATGGCATATCTTGGTAAAAGAGAAGGGGCCCTAGTTTTTCCAAACATCCTTAGGTATAGACCTTCTTCTGTTAGGTAATAATGACTGTTATCCTCTACAATCTTTAATACTTCTTTAGACATGCCATTACACTTGGGAAGGAAGATTAATCTGTAAAGCGACATTATGAAATCTTCGCAAATACTCTTATAATGGTTGAAGTATTTATGTTCCCAAAACAACTGGTATGCAGAATAAACAGGAGTTTTGGTATTATCCCATTAGAAATTTAGTGTTGGGAATTGTTGTGTGCACAAAATACAATCGATAAAAAAAGAGATCATATAGAACTATGAGTTCTTTTGTGAGATTCCTCCAAACACTGTGCTTATACATGAGGACAGGCTGTTGGATATTATATTGGCCCAGTAAAAATCGTGCCTTGAGAGGCCACAAAGAAAATCATTGGCACCCATTTTCTCACCTGAATATCCTATTCAACATTAAAGCTATCATCCTATAAGGAGTGCGTAGGTTCATGGTTTCATATTCCCCAAAAGGCCTTGTACGAAACTGCTTCCTAGGAACCATCATTCTTTGGACATTGTCGAAAATATCAAGGTCAAGCTCTTTTAACCACTTTTCTGTTAGATAAGTCCAAGAAGTAGGAAGCTTGCAGGCCTGAGCTACATAATCTGGGATATAAGCGGAAAAACCTTTTCCATTTGCATTTGACAAAATCATCTTGGTTATGTCGGCCTTTGGGATGATCTAGCCTATCACTTCTGCACATGGAAAGAGTTCCAGTCGCGTGGAAGCCTTCATAATAGCTAACCTTTCTATGTTGGCATATATTGGCAAATACTCTAACCCTGTATTTGGGACGCTATGATCCTTGATCACTTGGTAGATCTGCTCCCATATGTACTCAGGTTCACTACCAGTAACAGCCTTGGTATTTTCGTATATAACTTCTACTCACGTTATGACATCTACTTCTGGATCATATTCCATGGTTTGCACCTTCTTCTTCCCTTTCTGAGGCATATTGTTATATAGATGATGAGGTTGTTTAAACCATAAAAAAAATATGTTAGATTCGATTCATTTCAAAGGCATATAACCGTCACTGATAAATTTGACGTTGCATATGACCAAAAACGAAAAACCAAGTTTTTTAACCAGAAATTTTACCGAATCATCATGATACATCTTAGCAAGTCTTGTATTCCCTCCTTAAATCATGCAATACTGTATTGAAAATTTTAAACAACAAGTTTAAGACTTTTCAGGAGAAAGAATGGACATGGTTTGCAGACAAGAGAGCTTCGTTTCAAGGAATTGAGGGATTTCTCATGGTGATACACGTCCCTAGGCAGAGTAACCCTAACACCCTCATAGGGTAAAGAGGAAATACATGAATAACATGAATAAAACCCAAACACATAGTTAGGGGTTTCACTTCAGAATTAAAACCTCCTCCTGTAGCTTGAGAAAAAAACAATGGTGATCCACGAAAACCAAAACTCTAAACCGGCCAATGGTTGTAATCCCCCCACCCTCGCATTGGTGAAATGAAGGAGTGGTGCATACAAAAAAACATTTGTCTTCCCACAATCCTCCTACTACAAAAAACTATTAGAGAAACCTTCATGGTGAGAGCTGGGCGAACAATGACTTGGGGCAGGTAGGAAAACCGGTGGCCCTGGATAAGAATGGAAAGAGAAACGCTTCATCACTTGAGGGGAAACAATGAAAACTCTAAAATCAGAGTCTAAATACTCTTCACAAAGATGGGGAAAAAACTAACCGTACCAAGTTATCACAATAATCGTGCCAAGTATCAAAATAAGCAAAAGGGTTGAGATCCTACCTGGCTACTGAATGAGCTCGAATAGGTGTGGTCACAGTTGAATAGACTCACTCAATGAATAATAGCTCCATAGATTCGAACAGTGAATAAAACTGTAATGGGATTCCTCACGGTCTTAAAAATACTTAACGAACCCAGCATCGTTGAGTAATAAATGCGCCTCAGGTGAACAACCCCGTTGGCACCCAAAAGGTAAAGCATCGGAAAATATCTTGAGAAGGAAAACAATGGCTTCGGGTGGAAAAAAGGAAAGGATCTGATATCATTGGGTGACTACATACTTAACATGCCGGAACAATGTAAAGGTTTAAATATCCATCGGTAAAGTGACCAACAAACCATCCACACTGGCATCGGAAGACTCTTCGGAAAGATTATCGGTTGCAGATCCAATTACTCATCTGAAGCATCGATGAGGGATTCATCAACAAACTCTTCTGAAGAGTCAGGGACAAACAACCGAAATGGTGGGTAGTAAAAACAAAAATCTTCCACAGACATCGAAAAATAAAACAACAAGCCAATGTGCTACGTCGGATAAACTCCATGAGTTCATCTGACACATCGGGTGATAAAACAGTTTTTCTTTTTACAAAACAACTTGCAAAAACTAAGTTATAAAGAAAATTCTGAAGGATCAAGGTAGAATTTTGAGGCTTTAAAAAACTAGAAGTTCAAAGAAAAAGTGGGGGGCCCTAAAACATAAATTTTTTGGGGATGGTGGTTGCAGCAGCAACAATTGGCGACTAACGGGTGAACACAGATATCTAAACAAACTGGATATTGAAACAAAAACTGCTTTATGACCTTTGGTTTAGATCCATTTACCTCAATTTTCTTTAAGAAATTATTTAATCATCCAGGCTTTCAAGAAACGTAAGATTCAGAACTTGTCATTGATTTCAGTCCACTAGGATAAGGAAATAAAAATTTCATAGTCTTGATAACTCTTCCAAGGCCAAAATATGAGATTCATTTACCTCTTCATTTGGTTACTTTCGACCAGGACACCACATTATTGTAACAGGATTAGGAAAAGCATATTCATTTGTTCCTCGTTCCCATGCCTTTTGCATTCTTCTGATGCTTCCAGAATTTTTGTCTGATGAGTCATTCTGGATTGCTCTTTCTTACAATTGAGATTTGATTTAGGTTCTTCCATCCATAATGTCCTTTTATTTACTGATTTATGCTTCACCACACTTTCTGAGATATGCTTTTGTTTTAGGGAATCTTGAATCTTGAGCCTTTTGGGTTTAATTTGTGGCATGGGATTATTTTGAATACCATACACCTGCTCGTCCTGCTTCCTTTCCGTGGATCCTATGCTGCAATATTCCTAGGACAAATATTAAGGGGAAGTGGATGGAGCCTTAGAATAGTATTCTAGACTTCTTCAGCCTTGTTTATTTAACAAGATTTAAAACAGGAATTCAATGTGTTCCAAAAATAAATTTCCTTCAAAGATCTATCAGATTAAAGAATCCTGTAATAATAAATTCTCACATAGACAACATTCAATAAGCAATTCCTGGCTTTAAAATATCCACAGTTTGTTCAAATACCAATGTATCCCAACACCAAATTCTGAGCTGGTTTATTAAAACAAACTAGAGTAAATAATAGAAAAAACAATGATGAATTGACATAAAGAAAATAAAAAAAAAATAATAATTAAAGCAATCAAACAGAAGGTATATTTATGTACAGACAGGTTCTCTCAAAATACTAGGTAAAGTAAGGTTTGAGAACCAAGCCATTTACAGGCAGATTCTCTTCCCATCCTTGCAAGTCCTGAAGTTTATACATTGAGGAACCTAAATTTGCAGCAATAAAAAATGGGGCAACCCAGATATGTTGAAACTTAGTGTTCTTACCCTTTTCATCTTGCGGGTGATCCCATTTAAGGACTAAATCTCCAACTTCAAAACTCTTATTTCTAGACTTACGCTTGTCAAAACATCTCTTCACAATATCTTGTTGATGTTTAAATATTTCTTTAGCTTTGAGCCTAGACTCTTCTAACTTAAGCAAGGTATTGATTCTGACTTGTAATACTTCACCACTGGATCCTCTTGAAGCTTGGGATAATTGGGAGGCCAGGAGTAAAATGTTTGGTGGAAAAATGGCTTCCTTTCCACAGACTAGAGTGTAAGGTGAGACTCCTAAGGAATGTTTTGGTGTGACTCTATAAGCCTAGAGTGCATTCGAGAGAGCTATATGCCAACTTCTTTGGTTTTCTATGAGAGTATTCTTCAGAATTCTAATGATATTTTTATGGTCGATTCAACTAATCCTTTACCTTGGGGATAATAATTAGCAGAATAATGTAACTTTATTCCTTTATCATTAGAATTTTTTTAGGTTTAATTGATGACAAATAAGACGCATTGTAAAAAACTAGGGAAATTGGAACCCCAAACCTGGTCATAATATGCTCTTGCAAGAAATCAACGACTGCATCTTCATTTACTTTCCATAGTGGAATGGATTCCACCCATCTAGTGAAGTAATCAGTAGCTGTAATTATGTACTTGTGCTGCATTGAAGAATTGGGATTAATTTCACAAATAATATCAATTCCCCACTATTCAAAAGGTTCTGAAACCACAACTGGTTGTAATGGCCTTGCTGCTCTAACAAGTCTTCCTCCACTGTGCCGGCATGTATCGCATTTCCTGACATATGCATGTGCATATTTGAACAAGGTTGGCCAATAGTATCTTTCCCTTAAGATCGTGTGGGAAGTAGCATCCCCTGAATAGTGCCCTTTAGCAGGACCTTCATGCAATTATTTAACCACTTTAGCTACATCTTCATGTTCTGAACATCTCAGCAAAACTCTGTCATAGTTATTTCTAAAGAGAACTCCATCAATTAATTTATAGGATGCTGATTTCAACCTTAGTGCTCTTCTTTGCTTTGAATTCCAATGTTCCGACAAATAAACTTATTGGAGATAATGTATCCAGTCTCTATACCATGATTATGGAGTTGTAAAAATGGGACATATGTCAATCATATGAACTTTAGCCTCATTTTCCCAATCATTCTCCTCACCATTTTGAATTTCAGCCATGAGTTTGCAAAGTCCTTGTTTTTTAATAATGGATGCTGGCTTAAACTCCAAATTGTATTCTTGTAGAGCCGTAACCCAATTTGCTCTTCTCTCGCCTAGCTCTTTTTCATGAAGAGGCTTTGGACTGATGGGTGAGGAACAATAACTTTAGTCCGATTCTTAAGTATATATGGCCTAAATTGATTTACTTCTTTAAACACTACGTAAGCTTGCTTGTCTATGGAGGCATATTTCAATTCATCACCTTGCAGACTAGTGCTCATAAATGAAATAGGGAATTCGTCTCCCCTTCTTCCTTTTGCGTCAGCACAGCTGCAAGCGAAACATTAGAAGAAAAAAGTGTACAATATGAAATATTTATCGAAATCAGTACTTCTGATTGAAGGTACATGTGCTACTACTATTTTAATATTAGTAAATGAATCCTTTTCTACATCGTTCCATTTAAACTATACATTTTGCTTTACCATATGATGCAAAGGTTTGACTATTTGTGCAAAATCAGGCACAAACCTTCGCATGAAATTAATGGTCCCCATAAACGATTACATACCCTTCTTATTGCGGGGTAAGGGAATCTATGCTATCACTTCAATCCTTTCTGGGTCTATGGAGATTCCCCTTTTAGAAATGACATTACCCAATAGCTTTCCTTCCAGCACCGCGAAAACACATTTCTTTGGATTCAATGAGATATTGCATTTTCGACAACGCTAAAAAAATTGTTTTAAATGATATGGACGTTCTTCTCTTTTCTTTGAAAACATTGTTACATAATCCAAGTAGACCACCACACTGTGGCCTATCAGTCCCTGGAAATTTACATCCATGGCTCTTTGGAAAGTAGCTCCAACATTAATTAATCCAAAGGGAATTCTCCTATAGGAAAAGGTTCCCCACTTTGTACGGAATGTAGTTTTTAGCCTATCTTGTTCTGCTACTAGTACCTTATTGTAGCCTAAAAAACCATCCAACAAGGAGAATAACTCGAAGTCTGATACCATCTGGAAAACCTTCTCCATTGGAGGGATTGGATAAATGTCTTTGTCTGAAGCACGATTCAAATTTCTAAAATCCACACATGTATTATTTGTCCATACTTTTTCCTTACTGGTACCAAGTTCGCTACACATTCTGAATGTCTAACCTTGAAAATAATCTGGGCATCAATTAATTTCTTCACTTCACTTTGAATCAGGGGTTCCAGCTTAGGATGCATCTTTTGAAGTTGCTGCTGGAAAGGCTTTACACCCGCTTTAATAGGAATGATGTGTTGGATTATGCGAGTGTCATATGTCTTCATATCATCATAAGTCCAAGCAAATACATCCTTATACTGCTGAAATAAATTTATGAAGTTACTTCTTTCACCCCGATAATTTTTTTTCCCAATTTAACGTACTTGGGTTCATCCTTTGTTCCCAAATTGATCAGCTCATACTGCATTGATGAGCTGTGCGTCTTGACGTTCATTGGCCTTCATAAATTTTTATTTAGATCAAACATCATCTCTAATGTCCTTACCCCTTTTGGTATGAAATTACTATTCTGAAGATTCACTTGGTGTTCCTCATCATCAATAGCAGCATCTTTAAACGTTTCCTCATTTTTTAAGAATTCCAAAATTTGTTGGTCATCATCAAACACTCTCAGATTGGTGACATTATTAGGTACTGATGACTTGAAAATCAATTCAATTGAACATTTGTTATTCATGGGAACCAAACTTGCAGCAAAGGTAGCTAATAAATCAACTGCTGCATTTTTTAGTCTAGGAATAGAATTAATATTAAAAGCATCGAAATTTGATATGAGTCCCCAAACTTCATTTTGATATCCTTTTAAATGAGGAGATAAGCAATGGATTGTATTGCGGACCTACTTTACAATTATTTCAGAGTCTGCAAAGACTTTTGAATTCCTAACTTTAAACTCAATTGCTTTTTTCAATCCTTGAATCAATGCTTCGTATTCACTTGTATTATTCATGCATTTAAATCTTAATCTACAAGATAAAAGATGTTTATTTTTTCTGGATCAATTAGGACACAACTGACCCCCGAGACTTCTTGAGTTTTCAAATCATCAAAATACAATAACCAAAATTGATTTTCTACTTCTAAAGTGCTAGTTCTATTTTCTGAAACAGAAACTAAATTAACTATATTACAATCAATATTTATTAATTTGTCACAGTGGTCTAGGAACTGAAAACACAGTCTCACAAAGTATACAGAAAGATAATCATAAAATTGGAAAAATGATGCTACAATGGAAGTAGCAGCTCTGTATAATCAAATGAAAGAATGATCATACAATACAATGATCATGCTGGAAGCATGATTGCTAAGACAATTCGAATTCCCTAGGAGGTCATTCGAATTGAATGAGTGAGTCTAGCTTAACTGAATGTAAGCCATAGTCAACACTCAAGTTAACCACTGATCAAAACCCTAATTGACTCAACTGATCCCTAACTGAAGTCAGAGTGCAATAAATGACTGATTCTAACTGAAAATAGCTCAGACACATGTCAGTGCAAGCCAACCAACAAGTTCTAGCACATCAATGACTACAATGAATCCCGATGAGGTTAACTGAAGTGTAAATGACCATCGAAAGTGGTTGGAGGAGCCCTTGTTGACTCCATTTCATTAAATAATCATTAAATATTCAAATTAATTAAGGAAGGAACCTTCACTGCTCTGTTTAACTGATTGTAGCCATCAGTTAGCAATATGGGGCATTAATGACACTCATATCACCCTCGAAGTGACCTAGTTAGCCTCCCTGAATGTAGGAGAAGGATAAGTTAGCCTCCTTGAATGAAGGTAGGCATGGGTGTGCTGATGCTGATGTCATCCAGTGCTCCTTTGATGTCAATTAAGTCAATAAAAATTAGGATAGTGGTTTAACTAGGCCAAATTGACCAAAATGAGTGTGTATGGTGGTAAATGTCTCCAACATCCCCCCTTAAGCTATACTCAAGAGGAGTAGAACACATAAAGTGCATAAGAATACTAGGGCCCCAGCAACAAAGGCCATAGGTCACCTTGTACAATAATGAAGCTAAAAATCAATTCTCAAAACAAACTAAGTGAGGAAAAGAGGGAAAACCCAGTGGGAACTCGCCCCTTCAAGATGAACACTGAAAGTAGTTGGATCACCCTGATGAACTCACACCCAATAGTGAATGGAGGTAACTGAAATTATTTTCTAAAAATCTCTTGGTGAAGATGTCTGCAATCTCATCATCAGTCGAGCAGTATTGTAGGATGATGGTCCTGTCATGCACTAGCTCCCTGATATAGTGGATGTGTATCTCTACATGCTTGGTCCTCTTCCTGGTAACTGGATCTATGGATATATTAATAGCACTTTGATTGTCACAAAAGAGGATAGTAGACAAAGTACTACCAAGATCAAACTATGAAAGAATGCCTTGGAACTAAACAGCTTGGATGCAAGCATTCACCGCTCCTCGATACTTGGCCTCTGCTGAAGATAATGATATGGCGGCCTGCTTTTTTCTAGACCAGTAAATGGGGCCACCACCAAACATTAAGACATATCTAAAAGTTGACTTTCGATCAATATAATCACCTTCCCAATCAAAATCTGTGTATCCAACCAACTCTAGCTTGGAGTGTGCAGCATAGTGAATGTCATAGGTCCTGGTTCCCTGAATGTACTGGAGGATACTCTTGTCTTCCTTCCAATGAATATAATGGGGCTGCTACATTTGTATTGATACAGAATTCATGAAATAATAGATATCTGGCCTAGAATGAGTCAAGTACAACAAGCTACTAATCAGATATCGATAAATAGTGCAATCCATGGGAGGTGTGATTTTTCCTTATTCAAGGATGATCCCTGAAAGGAAAGGGAATGGTGCAGGCCTACATTCAGCCATGTTAAACTTGAATAACAGGTCTGATATGTATTTGTACTGAGCGACCATTATCCTATCAGAATTTTTCTCAATTTCGAGCCCCAAAAATTGTTTTAAGAGCCCCAAATCGCTCATTTCAAATGCATTGTGGAGAGCATCTTTGATGATTGAAATATAAGCAATTGTGATACCTGTGATCAGTAAGTCATCAACATATAAAATAAGAAAAACAAATCACCATCATACTGATGTATATACACATTTGGAATTTTTGCGAGAGAAGGAAGGCATCCATCTTAGAATACCACTCTCTTGGGGCTTGTTTTAACTCGTATAGAGACTTCTTTAGTTTGCAAACCAAAGATGGATCAGAGATGTAGCCCTCAGGTTGCTTCATGTATATCTCCTCATGAATATATCCATGCATAAAGGCTGACTTAACATCGATATGATGCACTTCCCAGTGCTTAGATGCTGAAATTGCCAAAACTAGGTGGATGGCCAGTGCAAAAGTCTCATGGTAGTCCGCACCTTGGACCTAGGAGAAACATTTTTCCACTAGCCTTGCCTTATATTTGCAAGTGATACCATCTACAGTGACATTAGTCTGAAACAACCCTTGCATTGAACAAATTTCCTTCCCGGAGGAAGAGAAACTATCTCCCAAGTAGTGTTTTTCTAAAGAGAATTCATCTCTTCATCCATGGCAACTTGCCATCTCGGATCCTTCCGAGCATGGTAGTAGGAATTTGGGTCTAAAATTATCATCAAATAATGAGACTCAAATATAAAATGATTAGGACAAGAGAGTGCAATACCTTCTCTTTGGAAATCAGACCGGGTTCTCCTTGGATCATCCGAATTTCCAATGTTATCTCTTGCGGAGGAGAGTGTCTGTCAGGCCCATGTTGGGAGATGATTTTGTAATTTAGGTTCTAATTCAATATATAATGTTTACTATACATTGATATCATAAATTATAGGATCCAAATCAGGGTCATCACCCCCAATTTCATCATCCAAATATTCAGTAGAATAGGAAGGAAATTCAACAGTTTTCTGCTTCACTAGTTCCACCTCCTGAAGAGGCTCATCGAACTTGACACTCCTTTCAATGATGATCTATTTTGTTTTGATATCCAGAAGATTGAAACATTTTGATTCATTAGGAGAACCAATAAACATACATTTTGTGCTTTGATTTTGCAAATCCCTCCTTTTATCAAGTGGAATTCGGGCCCATGTAGTGGACCCAAACACCCGCAAGTTCGACACATCCGACTTGTGTCTGAAGTATGCTTCGAAAGGGGTCTCCCATTTCACGGATGAGTGTGGAAATATGTTATAAATGTATGCTGTAGCATGCATGTCTTCATCCCACAAATTTGCTGCCAACTTCTTTGATTCCAACATATAGGTGGTCATCTCCTTGAGAGACCAATTCTTCCTGTCCGCTACACCGTTCTGCTGGGGAGTGTAGGGAATTGAATGCTAGACCTGAATAAAAATTTGGGAGAATATGTGTAGAAAATAATTACTGACATACTCCCTACCATTATCATATCTCAAGATATTAATCTTTTGGCCAGATGCATTCTCGATCAAGGCTTTCAGTTCAGTGAATTTTTCACAGAATTCAGACTTCTTTTGAGAAAGAAGACCCATGTGTACTTGGAAATATCATCAATAAAATTAAGAAGATACCTTGATACATTCATGGATGTTATAGGCATGGGACCACTGATATTAGAATGTATCAGTCTGAAGATGCATGTATCTCATCTTGCCTTCCCCCGATTGAACTTGTGCTCAGGGTGCTTTCCAACAACACAACCCTTGCAAATTCTAGTGCTTTCCTTGATGACCAGGAGGCCTTCAACCATGGATTTTTTCTATAATTGCTGAGAGTATTTGAAGTTGATATGGCCGAACCTCTCATTCTAGATTCTACTAACTTCATTTCCATGAGTCAGTAGTGCGGTGGGCTTTGCATTCGCCACAAAGTGGGAAAACTCATAGGATTTTGCATGATGGTTTGCAAGGCCTTTTACAACAAGTTTGCCGGATGCAAGTTCCATGATCTCTACATCATTTGGACTAAAGGATACTCTCTTGGGCACTCTTGTATGTGTCATTTGATAGACACTAAGGAGATTTGATGCCAGATATGGTACATACAAAACATTTGAAAAATAGCCATTCTCAAGATCAATAGTAACTTGTCCTTCTGAAATGATGGTGGAGTCATATCCCATGTGCATGGGGATGGATTTTCCGATATCCAAAGATAAGAAGGAGTGTCTTTCAACCATAATGTGGTTTGAAGCTCCAGAATCTATCAAGAGTGCTTTGGACTTCGAAGTGCTTTCCATGAGGGCATGACCTCTTTCATGCTGTGGTTCCCGATCTTGCTGATCTCTCCTCCGAAAGCTTTCTAGAAGATTAATGTGATTTATTTCAAGGAAAGAGGTAGCTTCATCAAGTTTCTTCTTCATGCAGGCATGTTCAGGGTGGAAGCCCTTCCCATAGTATGAACAATTGACTTTTTCCTTTCCATGATGCCCTTTTCCTTTGTTCTTCTTTGAGCCGGAAGACTCATCATGCTGCTGGTTTTCAACTTTAGGCTTAGGATCTTTGAATTTAGTTATTGGGTTCTTCTGCTGCTTTCCTTTACACTTCAGATCTTTGGGCCTTGAGACATCGAGGGATTGATCATGGGAGGATCTGATGATCCCCATCTGGACAAGCTTATCATGTTCACTTGTTAGGGACTCAATGAAGGCATTGAGTGAAGTCATCTTCCATCCAAGGGTTGTGAGCTTCCCCGCACGGAATGTAGAGAAAAAAACTGAATAATCAACTCCAAGTTTGGAGAGTATGGTTAGGATGAGCTGATCATCCTCCTTCTCCACTTTTCATTGCTTCAATAGTAAGACAATGTGCTTGAACTTTGTGAAAAAGTCATTTAAGGTCTCGAAATTGGAAGGATGGAGAGACATCAACTCATTCTCAAGCTAGTATACTCTCAAATCATCCTTCTTTCTATTAACCCAAAAAATCCCTTACTCAGCTCTACATGGCCTATACACCCAAGGACACCCATGCACGATGTTCATTTCACCCCGTTAGACCCCCACACCCTCAAAAAGGCTTAAGAATGAGCAAAAGGGCTAAAAACCCCAAAAAAGAGCCTAAATAGGTCTCTTAGGGGCTAAAGCCTCCAAAAAGGGGCTAAAACCCCTGATAGGAACTAAAAACCCCAAAAGAAGCTAAAGATAGGGTGGAAGGGGCTAAAATCCCAAAAAAGGGGCTAAAGCCCCAACCAGGGGCTTAAAATCCTAAAAATCCCCCAAAAAGCTATAAATAGAGGGGTGGGGGTCACTCTCAACTCACTTCTCCCTTGCATACTATTATGCTACCTGAGTGGATGCCTTGAGACCCTTTGTCTCTCAATCCACCCACACTCCCTCTCCTCCATCCTCCATTGAGCCATAGCTCCTCCATCCAAGAGAGATGCTTCTCCAAGCTAGGGCATGGTGGCCCATTCCATCCAAAGAGAAGGAATAGCTTGTTGTTTTCTGTATTTTCTTTCTAATCCAAGGTTTATTTGTAGGTTTATTTCCTAAATTGTTTTGCAGGTATTTTGGTTTCTAACATGTTGTTTGTAGGTAGCTGGAGCTAAACCCTAACAGTGTTTGCAGAGGGGTTTCTAGCCATTTCTCTTCTTTCTATTCTATTTTGGTTTTTGTTCTTTTTTACTGCATTTCACCACCAAGAACCTACCCTTCTATCCTATAGATGAAAGGTAGCCATTTCTGCCTATAGGAAGGCTGAAATCCTTGCTACAGAACTAGTGAACATACCAGGTTGATCCCACAGGATTCCTGGGCCTGTTTTTCAAAATTTCAAGTTTTAGTTTAGTTTTTTTCCCTAGGTTAATTTTTTGTTGAATCTAGTTTAAAATATTGTTTATTTACATTTTTTGTTACTGTCGAGCCTCCACAAGGAAAATATGAGTCCATTTGGCCACAATACAAGTTATCGTCGGCCGGATCTGACTTGGGGTCAAAACATTTCCCTTTCTGGAGCAGGTTGCACTTATCGGGCCCAAACAGGGGACCAGGTCGCTCATTTGGGCCTCACAGGTGCGACTAGGTCACCCTTTTACCCCCAAAAGGTGCAACCCCCTTCAAAAAGACAACCCGCTTCTGTCTGCAAAATCTGAGTGACCCCCTCACCTGTTTCTAGAAAATTTGGCGACACCCTTGCCACATTTGACCCAAAACGTGCGATCTGTCACTCAGAATTGGGTTTTTAATAATTAAGAACTGTTAGTGCGGCTCAGTCGCCTCTGTCCATCCAAATTGTTTATTTCTATTTCTGTTTATGTTAATGACAATTTCATGTACATAACAAAGTGTAAATTAACTATTTAATGGGTTAATGAATATAGTTTGACTAAAACTCACTTAAAATCAACAATCTTTCTTACCATTCCTCCTCTACCCTGTCATCACCATTCAGGGTATTCTGGGATAAGATGAAGGGCATAGCTCGTATAGTAATAGGCCCTTCACCCAATATTGTTTGAAACCACTAAAAATGGGTGACTTGGAAGGTAGAGGGGGTAGAGAAGGGGGGCTTCTCATGGTGCTCAGTGTCCTCCCTGTTGACCAACCTTGCATCTAAAAGGTGAGTTGTGGATCTATATATGGGATTAGTCCCATTGTGTTGAGAGCCCAACACCTTCTCCTGGTTGAAGAAGGATATAGGTGTAAGGTAGTCACCTAGTCAAGCTATCACAATTCAGGATAAAAAATAGTATATGTCTACAAAATAAATGTTTATTTACTGCTTTCATCCACTATGATATGAACTCTGCAGAATATTCATAAACCATTGGCAGCCACTAGATAACAGAAAAACAAAAAGACATACACACCATACCATTTAAATCGACCCAACTCAGTTCATGACGCTGAGAGAGCCACTAAAATTTACAAATTTACACTAAGTAAAAAATATGCAGTCTTTGAGGACATAAGTCCCTGAATTCCTTAATCGTGGGAAGTAGTAGGCTTAGCCTAGAAAATCATTGTGAGGAGTACCACGGGAACCCCAAAGTAGCTAGCTACTGAGAGGAATTTCCAAGTGAAACGGGCAACGACCCCCACCGATTGAGTAGCACGCCTGTGAGCAAAAAGCCAACCACTGTCTTTTGGCAGTCTTGGTGGCTAAGTGACCACCTATTGCCAATAGGAAGCCATTGAAACCGGGGTCCAATAATCATTACCACTAGTTTGACATTCAAACTTAACACAATTGATCCCTCACGCTCTTCCTCATGCCTAAGAGGTGAACCACCACAGTTTGGGTCATTAAACCAACATCGTCAAGACCATTCTTGATGACCTCTCACACCATCAGAGGCCACACTGCCTCTGATTAAGACTCAGACCCATATCAGTTTGAACCAGACCTGCACACTGCACCATCAAGCCCCATGGTTGGTGCAAACCCGGATCCATTTTCTGGCGTAGAAATTGATAGTGGACCCATGTCCACACCACAAACTATCACCAACAACCCTGCAGGTGGCCCCAACACTGTTATGCAAACTGTGATAAGTCAACTTCCACCACCCATAGTGACCAACCAAGCTGTCCCACCTGCAACACATGGGGTAGTGGCCCTTCCACCTACACTGTCCCTCCCAATACACTTGGGGGCATCGGCCCATCCACAATGGTGCCACAAGTACCCCCAACAATGCAGATGCAATATGTACCTGTCACTA
The DNA here is from genome assembly GCA_001517045.1 of Pseudotsuga menziesii. NCBI lineage: Eukaryota > Viridiplantae > Streptophyta > Pinopsida > Pinales > Pinaceae > Pseudotsuga > Pseudotsuga menziesii. The sequence continues at coordinate 78,955 of LPNX010875830.1, read as the reverse complement.
GTACAAGTGATCAATTTTGCCACGGCAAAATGTGGAAATATCCACAGAAAAGCGTGGATATTGCCACGTCTAAGTGTTTTTTTTGCCATGGTAACTTTTTCGTCGCAATAGAGATGACCCCTAATTTGCGTCACAAGAGCGACAATGTTCTATATTTCGTTAGATGTCTAAGCCGTCGCTATATCCACGCCTAGCCGTCTCTGTATCCATGCCTGGCCGTCTCTGTATCCACGCCTGACCATTTCTGTATCCACGCCAAGCCGTCGCTGTATCCATGCCGAGCCGTCGCTATATCCACGGCTGTGAAATTTTTAAAAAAATTGCCATCGCTGTATCCACAGCTATAACTGTTTAAAAAAAAATAAAAAATGCCATAAGACCAATTCCATGTGGAAGTAGGTCATAATCCTTTAATCAAGCCACTGTCGATATTACTGTCATCCCTGCTGAATAGCTGGACCAAACATGATGCATTTAAGATCTGTTTGATATATGTTACCACTACTGAAAATGTCTAACCATATAATGGTTGTCTATACTATATCATCTATGGCTTGTAAGTATAGTATTGATTCTTGAACACACATGTTTGATAAAACATCCCATCTACATTAATATCAATTGATTTAACTGACTAAAGTCCTCTACGCAGAACATATCTAATCTGTGGGGTGCTCGTGCAATTGCCCCAGAGGGCTAGGAGGTAACACAATGGGAAGTTGCGTATAAAAATCAAGCTATCTATGGCTTCAAAAACATATAGCCACAGCTACCAATGATAAAATCGTTATGCTTACTTAACAACCTGCCCATCTCAATAGATTGAAACTTGTGGCATGTGATAATCCTACCATATCATTGAACCAGGATTGAGACAATAGAAGAACTGTTTTACTATAATCTACCTGATAAATAGTTCTCAGAATAGCAGTGGAAAAAAAATATCTACATTTTCTTGACTGTGAGAAACACAAAACTAAAGTAGGTAGATCATCCTATACCATACTGTACTTGTAGCTGGATGCCTAAAATGATGTAAGGTCAGGAAACATGCTATTACATCCATATGGATTGTAAAGAGGGGCTATCAAATGCACTTATTTTCTCATATGTTGTACTTAGAAAGCATAACCCTAAAACTAATCATTTGAAGTTGATCCAAACAACCACAGTTGTAATTGAGGATTGCTGTCTAAATCATTAGAGTTCCCTAAGCAATGCAATTGATCCATTTGATTGGCATTACAGCTTGCATGCAAATAAAGAGAAATCTAGTCTGTTGCAACCTAATTCTTAAGCTGATCATTCATATGTATGTTTTTAATAGAATCAATAGCCTATGGGCCAACAAGCTTAACAGTATAAGCATATCCATATGAGACCTCACATATCCAAAAGATTGCAGATTTTCATTTATTAACCATTTTATAAAGGGGAAAAATAGGATGGCCATCACCTTATGAACAACTGCACCCTTATAGTTTGTTTTCTTTGGGAATTCAAAACCATGGACCATGTGGAAAGAGAATAAAAATTAAAAAGTCTGAAAGAAACCCTCTGTGGCAATTGTAACACCAAACAGGGGGAATAGATCACCCCTAATTTGGACTGCTTACATGTACTATGGTCAGTAAGCATACCAAGTATTATGATGTTTAGTAAATGGTGAAGGAGCTTGCAAAATGTTTAAATCATCTGCTCCAATCTTTTGAAGAAAATAAAGCCTATGTTTTTTGGGTGGGGACGGACGGGCAGTGGGGCTGGTGTTGGAATTAAAAGACTGGATTCTCTGCCTTGAATTTGATACTAGCAAAAACTATAGAAAAGGCATTCCATGGAGGAATCTGCAGTTATTTCAAATGTTTCACAACTCGCCTTATACAAGGCCAAGCTGAAAGTATCTCTACAACACATAATAGGAAGTTGAATTTATTCTGTTAAATCTTCATAGGGCACTGTGTCCCATCAGCCAGGGGTGAAAACTTCATGTTCTCTGACTTTGTTAACAAGCATGCCTTTGTTAAATTTTGTCGATGTTGCTACAACAATTGCAATAAAGAATGTGGACCTTGTTTAAGGAAACAAGAGACAGCTACTCAGACTAAGACAGGAAACATCACGAACGGTGTTTTTAGACTAAATATAACTTCGTTCTCTCTAATACCTGTTTACTATAGCAAACTCTATATATTGCAATCCCAAAAGCATTTGACAAACTCCATAACATTAAGGTCATAGATGATATAATCTAAGCAAAGCCTTCTATCAGCATAATGAAACAAGCAGTAGACTACATTAAATAAGCTCTTGTCAATGAACCTTAGAAAAAATATACTAAGAATATGAAAGTTTGTCATCAATACTAAATAGGGGTTCAAAATTCAGTGTATGAGCATCTACCTCGTAGAAGAGGCCTTACTGTTTACCATAATTACTTCTCTTCCTCACCTTCGTCAAAAGACAATGCATGACTAATTTCATGCACAATTTCTCTTCTTAAAGGCTTAACAGCATCCCCCTTATCTATGGAATGTGTTCTGGTGATTCCATCTGATGCAAAGAATGATTTCTTTCCAACTCGATCTATTTCTCTTTTGATGCAGCCAAAATCTCTAGGGCTTTCTTCAGTAAATCTTACAGTTCTGATCTTTGGCAACTTCAGTTTATGCCGTTCCAGAGTGTCAGGAGCTGTAGTCCCGATGCAAAAGCAATAGTTTTCATTTCTATATTGAGCATGAACTTCCTCATTCACACCTGATATGTGTCTTCCCAACGATTTAACTTGGCATAAATCAGATGAGTCAACAAAAGGATTTTTACTTGAAAATTCCTTGTCTTGATTTTTCATTTCTCTAAACCCGTCTCTAGCAGGTATGCCTGTTGTTTTACAATATTTGGACAACACACAGTGTGTATTCTTAGCTTCTAATATTGCTGCTGCAGAACGTCTAAGAGTTCTGGATCTCGGCGTGGCAACAGATCTGTCAGGATATGTGTTTGTAACCAAGTAACTCGTTCCATTAGGGCCGCCAGCCACAACAAATCTTCTCTTACAATCTGTAATATCCACCCTACCTTTTACAGATTGTTGTTGAATCTATTACCAAACCATAGCAAGAAAATGATGGATCCAGAGGCCTCTTGTCGGAGGTGGAAAATAATTCAAAAAGAACCACTCCATAACTATAAACATGAGACCTTATCAGACACACTACATGTCACAGCATACTCTGAAGCAACATACCAAAAGTGCCAGATATATCTGTTGTTGCATGAGTTTTAGAGACTTCCAGGAACCTGTAAAACAAGTTTATGGTCACTTTATGCCTCTCCATATCAATTATGTGCCTATATATTGCTAGCATCTGATAGATTTAATAGACACCTAGCCTGAAAATCACCGCATTAGTATTACCTTTAATCCCTTGCAGCAATTTTATCCCACTTTCCCCACCTGACCGCATTAGTATTAACGAAGAACGAAGCTCTGATCCAGTCTTAATGTAATCTGAAGTAAGAATATGTTTAGATAGATCATTTCTTGTTATGAGAACTATACAATGAATTGTAAATTGCTTCCCATGCCTGTGCAGAATCCATCTGGTGCACAACTTGGGAGGCATGTCGCAACTTTTCAAGGCCACGTCCTAAGTAGGCTATTGTAGGCATTGCATGAGCAGATTCAACAGCACACTCTATTCCATCTCCGAAAGCTAAAAGTCCTGTACAAGCCAGAATACTGCCACCAAAGGTTATGAAGGCTGAAATGATATAGTGTTGAAGGAAGATGGATTCAAATCTATGTGATTATCAATTATAAGTCTTCAATCATTAACGTTATGATGCTTACTATCTACAAAAATAAGGGCTCTCTGTATCTTCGTTGTCAAACAAACTTAGTCGGCAAGGAGGATAAAAAAATCAGCAGTCAGAAATATTATTATTCTCATAATTGTAGGAGACAGAGCATTAGGTTGCAGAGCATTTTAGTGCAAGATCAACAAAGAAAGAATTATTCCAAATTTATGACAATTTTGGGAGATGTATCACCATATTCAAAGGTAGTTTTAATGCTAAATGAAGCATCCCAATACAATAGGGAGTTGCAATTTTCCTGTTGGATACCTTTTGGGACACCACAAACTTGGTATTGCGGTCCTCTCAAGGTACAGAAAATTAGGCTTGCAACTTTCAACCAACCTGTAGAGCATAGTAGCAAGATTCGAATATAGGTATTTTGCGGGCTTTTTAAATATGTTTTGATATTTTGGGCTGTTTAATGTGGAAATATTCAGGGCTGATTTTACATTCCAAGTCGCCCTCACATAATTTCAGGGTTTTCTTCTTAGCTGGCCTAAATGTTGTACTATTCTTGTGGGTTAATGCTAGCTTTTGAAGGTCTGAAAGAGAGGTGTTTGACCTTCATGGTTTTTTGTGATACCAGATTGCAGAGGTATGTATTCAGTGCTGATTGTTTAATAGAAAACTGTCCTCTTTTGCTGATAATGTCTTATGTAATATCACAAACTCAATCGAATGGTTGATTGTTGTGTTGATGTGTCATTTTGGACATCTATACTTGGCTGTAGGTGCAATTTATAGATCTGTTATAACTGGCAGAACATTGCTGTTAATGCATGTTTGTTGGGTTGCTAAGCTTTATAATCAAGCTCTTATCTCATATATTTGTTTGAGACTCCAAACCCTGAGGATAAGGCACTGATCTAGTTGATTTCACATCAAATCTTTATTGAACAGTATAAACAACTGTGTCACTCATTTTAATTATTTGAGCTGTACGAACAGGTTGGCAATTCTATTAGGGAACATCCTCTTGTGCTGGAAAAGAACCAGACTAAAGAGAGAAGTTTCCATCGAGGCGACAGTGGGTGGAACTTCCAAATTAACTTAGGTTTACATATTTACTGTTGGACTTTACAAGTGCAGGTCCAGAAGATACAATCTATCATTTGCATATATGAAGCTATGGAAAGATCATATTTGGCAACTAGCAACAGGCACTTGCAAATTCTTCCAGCTAAGTCTCCCTTCTTATCCTTCGATGGTGTGTGCTAGAACTTTCTTCTTCCTTCTCAGTTTCTATAGAGGGATCTTCATCCTTCTCTTCTGCATCTCCCCTAGACTCTTCTTCCATGCTGCTTTTATCTGAACAAGGTTTGGGACGACCCTTTTTGTTATTCTCTGTAGGAACCTGCAGCTAAAATTCCAATTACAAAATGAGAAACAGAACTTGAAAGTGCAATCCAAGTAGCCTTTAAAAAAATTCTGAGCATAATGAAGACGAACTCACTGGTTTATTTCGTCCAAAAAGAAGCTTGTAAATGAAAGATACAAGAACAACTAAAATGGATACCAAAATACCAATGGTCAAATTAGGATCCTTCTCACCCTCCTTGATCAAATCCTGAACCAAGCCAAAATCATGAGTTAGGGATATGGACCCCACCCCTTGAAACAGTTTACATGCAAAATAGAAGCCATACAGGACCCGAGTTCTCCCAATCTATGATGAATATGGTGCACTAAAATTTTAATAGAGTAATACAAAAGTCTTCAAAAAGCAAGAGCCAAATACTATATCTCCATAAGCAAGTTCATCATGTAACTATTTGTAAAAACTTATAAGGGGAGAATAGAGTGCTTCACAACAAGGAATTGTAGATGGTGAGTCAATTCCTCTAATAAATCAGTAGTTTCTGACGTATTTAAAGTTGGCTAGCTTTTGCAATCCACAATAATGGATGATTCTTGAACTCTCAAGAGTTCAGTATTGAGTTATCTTATGCTTGTTTGAAAGGATATAGTCTTGTTCAATTTCAATAGAGAACATGATCATCAAGCTTTAGAACATTCTTGGCAAGCAATCTACTGAATCGCTGCTCAAGATGGCACAAATGCAAACCAGAATATAATCACTCAAGCTTCTAAACATTCTTGGCAAGCAATCTATTGAATTGATGCCCAAGAGAGTACTAATGCAAAACCAAAAACATATTTCTCAAAGGATAATGATGAAGTAAGCATCATTTGATACCATCATTAATGATTATGAAGTAGTTGCAAAACATATCATTTCCCATAAATTTCCAAAGGCAATCCACCAACTGCAGGTCAAACATGAGGTGTGCATGACAAGGGACAATATATACAGAGCCTTTTTTATACGATTTGGTGAAAAGAGGATTCTTTTATCCTATATGTTTTTATTTCTGCTTCTGCTGAGGAATTTGTCAGAGGCTAGGTAATTAGGGGTGATTCTATGGATATTGCTCATACATTGCTTGGCTCTACTTTACTGGGACATTAAGCCTTGACATGTCTCGCATTAGCAAGTCTGAGCCTGAAATTCATTTGACTTTATCCAAGTTCATGCCTTGCTAATGTGAGACATGTCAAGGCTCAAGGTCAACTTGTTACCAACCTCAAAAGTACATGCCATTCCAATACGAAGTGTGACACTTCTGAATGAAAATGTGCATGGTTGAACTTGGAACTATCAGATGCTTTGAGTGAAACACAATTGGATCATGGGAATATAGAGCAAACAGGGGAAGCCAATAGTGTGTCTCTCGAAAGTGAAAACAAAATTTAAAAAAAAAACAATTTATACTGTTCTGCAAACAACTTTATAGAGAGTAAAAATAGGAAATTGTCCAATAAATTTATCAAAAGACAATGAAACAACTTAAGATGGAAAAACTTGAAGATAGCTTCCAATTGCTTTGGTTTCCTGATTAGTACGGTTGCTGAAAGGAAGTATCAATAAGGCTGATGAAGAAATAAGTGAAATATGCACATATTTCATATCAATAGATTTTCCAAAATTGTTATAAGCACCTTCGAAGCCATGGAGATGAAAGTGCCTACATAATTGTCAATAATGGTAAAGGTTGTTAATGGCCAAACTTCTTAAGGAAGACTGAGCAATATGACTCATAGTGGAATGTAATTAGAGCTTTTTCATCAGGGATGATGTTTGGTTTTCTTCGTTTTGTAAATTACCTAACACCATGTTGAAATTGGATCCCATTACTGACAACTTATGTTCAATATGTCAAATATTTTAATTATAGAGTAGAAAAGCTTCATGCATATCGGGGTTCCTCTATGTCGAGGTTGCCAACCCCCTCATTTTGAAGACAGAGTTATACTAAACAACATATTTCTACATACTTTTTAAATCATATATTTTGTGGTTTGAGGCCTTTATCATGGCCTATTAGCTTACTAGTCATAATTTAGAGCATAAATGCATCAATTTCTCTCCCAACCATGGTTTGAGACTCATTCATAGTGCACAAAACCTCATATTAACACTCTCATACCACTACGAGGACAATGATGTCCAACACATACCATGTTGTATGGTTTGTGTCCTTATTCATGGACCTTGGTCCTTAGAAGCTTCATATAGGGTCTAATAGTTTTATTTTCCTCCAACGCCTATTGGGAGCTTTAGCATGGACTTTGGTAATCCCCTCATGTTGGGTACAAGACATCATGTCCAAGGCCCTATCAATCTTGTTGTAAAATAAAATGTTGACATTGGTTTATAAGAATCAATCCTTTGTAAATCATTTCACATTCTAAATTGAATGTTTGAGGATGTTAATCCCCATAACCAAGGTCATAGGAAAAAGTTAAGATTTAGAGAATATTTTTAGGTTCCAAGACATGGTTAAGCTACAATGTCATGAAACCAACACTCTATTCTCCTCTCACACACCTTCCCCTCTCATGAATTTATAGTCCTCCATCTCTTCTCAATGTTATCTCCCCATTTGTAGCTAGCTTCATATTTTATTACTAATTGTTTAGTTGCAATTACATATACTTGGTCCTCATCCATATCAAATTTACAATTATATTACAATATGGGGGCTTTAACATGAGTGCTACATTCTCCTACCCCTTAATTTCAATACCTTCCTTCATGTTAATTTATTTATGCATACATACCCCATGGATTGTTGACTCTAGTTTCTTTTCCAAAGATTTTGATTTTCAGGCTAGGAGTCTAGGCATGGATACAGCGACGGATAAGCGTGGATACAGCGATGGCTAGGAGTCCAGGCATGGATACAGCGACGGCTAGGCATGGATACAACGACACCTCATTCCTGTTACATCGGATTTTACACCAAAAGGTAAGAAACGTGGAAAACCTTCATGGAAAAATCCGCGCTTTTGTACTAGTGTGTAGACCCCAACACCATGGCCGCCCCATCTTACATCAACCTAGGTTCAAACCTCCCTTTCATGGCATGTCTCAACTTGCCTGATTTGGCCTGGTTAACAAATGACCCCATCCACCATCAAACATTTTGGCCTCCCATGCCAACCAAACTACCCTCAGATATTCCCAAGTTTGAAGGGAAGGCAGGGGACTACCCCTAAAACCACATCATGGCGTTTCATCTATGGTTCCTATCAAACATCATCGTAGATGATTCAATCAGGCTAAGACTATTCCAATGCACCCTCACAGGTGCTACAGCCAAATGGTACATTGAGCTACCACAAGCCAAGTACCTAGATTTCAACTCCCTGGCTTTCATGTTCCTGCAATATTTGCAACTCCCCATTAGATATGACGAAGGGGTGATCTTGTTATCTTGCTGCTAGAACACTGTGACTCACATAATGGACAACATCCATGAGTGGCGGTGATGCCATAGTTTGTGTAAGATCCAACTTGACGACATGATCTTTGTAGATTGGTTCCTCAAAACCTTGCTTCCACCTATAGCAAAGGATGTCGCATCCGAATGTCCCCAATCCAAAGAGGAGGCCATCTTGAAAGCCCAGCAGTTTGATCTGATTTATGCACAGTCTGGGTACCTTTACACTATCATCCCAGACACTCCCTATGCAGGAACTTCTTACCGGGATACATCGGGGGCATCCCATGCTGCATATGGCATCATAGGCTTGGTCTCTCACCAACCACAACACTGTCCAACACCACCTACAATACCACCACAACCAAGCAACACTCCTAGTGTTTCCTGTAAAAATTTCATATGCTTAGCTAAAACATCAATATTTTATTTCATTTTCATAACAAAAGCATATAAACAGGATCACTGAAAGAAACAGTATCACAAGAACAACACAGATTTATCCTGGGAAAACCTTAAAGGGAAAAACCCAACAAAAAATTCCTCAATATAGATGCCCCAAAAAGATAAAAGATAAAACCAAAAAGGAGATCATAGCCTGATCCTCCTCCTTCTCCAGCTACTTCTCTCTTCTCCACTAATGCGCTACACAAGTGAGAATGTGTGTTCCAAATGAGGAGCGCCACACCTCTATTTATATTCATCCATTCACTTCAATAATTAAACCTAACATGTAGGATCGAGTTAGTCATGTAGGCTCGATTTACACATGTAGGCTCAAGTCACCACACTAGGGTGCTAATGACCCACCTTTACAATTAGAGGGGACTACCTCATGACTCTTATTAGTTCTTCTGTTTAGAACCATTGGGGTACAAAGTAATACAAGTGGTTCTCCCGGTAGGATCATCGGGGACCATAAAAAGATACATATAGAATATTCTTCGAAGTTACAATATTTCAACACTCCCCCTTAAAGAGAAGGGTATTCTACAACAACATCAACGACAACAATAGTAGGAGAGAGATAGAGGACATTATCAACATCATCAAAGTAACACATCTATAAATCATTGGAATCTTTTCAACATCATATAGTCTTCATCTTCAATCTTCAACGACAGCAACTCTTTGACCTTTCGATCAGCATCAACATCTTCAGCATTTTGACCTTTCAATCAGCAACAACATCTTCAGCACTTTGACCTTTCGATCAACAACATCTTCAGCACTTTGACCTTTCAATCAGTAGCAACATCTTCATCACTTTGACCTTTCGATTAGCAGCAACATCTTTAGCACTATACTGTGATCTTTCGATCAGAAACATCATCATCATCACACTATGATCTTTCAATCAGAAACATCATCATCATCACACTATGATATTTCAATCAGAAACATCATCATCATCAAACTCTGATCTTTCTATCAGAAACATCATCATCAAAACATCATTATCATCAAAACATTAACATGATCCTTCCTTTCGTAATCACGAGATCATGAACAACGCATCTGTGGTACTCAGGCGATCCTTCCTTTCAGAATTACGGGATCAAGTCTTTATGGAGCTACCAATGATCCTTCCTTTCTGAATTACGGGATCAACACATCTGTGGTACTCAGACGATCCTTCCTTTCAGAATTACAGGATCAAGTCTTTATGGAGCTACCAATGACCCTTCCTTTCGGAATTACAGTATCAACACATCTGTGGTACTCAGATGATCCTTCCTTTTGGAATTATGGGATCAAGTGTTTATGGAGCTACCAACGATCCTTCCTTTCGGAATTATGGGATCAACACATATGTGGTACTCAGATGATCCTTCCTTTCGGAATTATGAGATCAAGTCTTTACAGAACTACCAACAATCCTTCCTTTCGGAATTACAGGATCAACACACCTGTGGTACTTAGACGATCCTTCCTTTCAAAATTACAGGATCAAGTCTGAGGATGATTAGTCCTACCACGTTCTCGAGTACCGAAGTCACTGGATCACTTTTGGACATATGTCTCGGGATGATACTTTTACCACCTAAGTTGTGCTTAGTGTTTTTTTATAAAGTGAGCCTAGTGAACCGGATAAGGATAACTTGTTTGGACTTCAGAAGACCTTTGGAAGTACTTCTGGGAAGTGCTTGTTGTACTATATCACATGTTCATACCCCATGGGGCATTGTAATAAATGTTCTAGCATGATATTTTCTATAAAAGACTTGGCCTCTTAGAATTTATTTGTCAACCCGATCAGCCTAGGGTGTTTTTTCCCTTGGTTATTATTGGTTGTTGAATAAACGGCTGATAATTTCTGAGTTTTTCACTCCATACCTCCAAAGTTGGGGTGGTCGACTTGGAATTTAGGCCTATTGAGGTTATTAGAGTCTACGTGTCAATGTATAAACATGCTAGACATCGTGGTCGAGTCATATGAACATGTCTAAGTCCCCCTAGGTTTTTTCAATTTTTCATTTTTTTAGTTTCTTCAGTGGTTTTTATTAAAAATTTAATTTTTCCAAAACTTAGGCTATTTTTTAATAGTTTAATTGGAAAAATTGATTTTGTAATAAAAGTGGTCCAAATAATCAGTTTCAGTCATGTAGGTGCTCATTTTCAAGCTAAGAGCACCATGTAAACCCATGGACCCACTATTTCCTAGTTTTGAGTGATTTTCCATCACTCAGGTCAGAAAGCCCCAAAAATCAATTATTGATTATTTTAATTAATAAATTGATGAATAATGGAGAAAATCTAAAGTCATAAATCAATGGATTCTCAGCCGATTTGATTGAAATCAGTCAGATCTGAAGCAGATTGACTGGATCTGAAAAATCCTTGACTGAAGGAGGTGATCAAATCAGATCCAGAGTTGATATTCAACATCCTTTATGGGGAATTTCACCCTCCCTCTCTCCTCAACATGTTTTGGCTCATCTGGATGAGTTTTGGTGGATGCTTTAGTCAACAGGTTGAGGTGTCAATCAAATCGGCTCTCCGATTAATAATTGCACTGAGTGAGACTCAGATCTGGCTCAGTTAGACATAGATCAGCCATTGATGGACTCTCCATCAGCATATTTGGTCTATCTTCTTGGGATTTGCGCCCCCGCTGGGCTGGATCTCCTGGTTTTTGTACATATCCAAGGACATCAGCCTTTTCCAAGCTAGTAAGAGATGGATTGAATGGCTTGCTATTGTAATTGTGTATTGATCATCATTTGTGAATAAAGAGGATTTGGAGGCTATACTTTGTAGTGCATGCGATTGTGTGGATTCTCAGTGTTATGCTGCTAATGTGGTAACTACAATTTCTTTCCAAGTTCTGTGCTGCTTTCGTGTTCTGGCTTCAAGGATTCGGTTGAATCAAGTAAGGGTGTAAACTAGGCAAGTTAGATTGCTTGATATTGTTTATCCACATAATTTATGCTCAAAAATTTCAGTTATATGCTTAAATAATATTATTTTTGCATGATCTTTCATTTTTGTTGCTTTATACATCTATATCCAGATCTCACAAGGTGTTGTGCAGGCTTGTGTTGTCTAGTTGTAGGTTCCTGATTGGATGAAGGTGTGGATCAAGTTTGACTCCATTCCTTATCCAATAAGCTCAATAATCTGTCCCTCAATGCTCCACAAAAGGGCCTCCTTTCAGCTTGCTCCATTCAAGCAACGAACCGACCTTCTCTCCTCTTCTTCTCATTTCTTAGAAAAAACAACTCTTTTACCCGGTTACTTTTTTCATAGATTTGATTTTGTTTAGATCTATAATCATAAAATTAATTTCAACATAGATATATCTTCTCAAATCCCATAGTCTATATCTCTCCTAAAAGGTTTCATAAGCATTCTACATCTAGCTTTAGGGAAATTGTCCTTTTTTGCATGTAATTTTAAAGAAAATTTGTAGCTTGCATGCATTTGATTTCTGTTTGCTGTAAATTAAAATTTCATATTCTTCAATAAAAGTGCACATATTATTGGCTTCCCAAAATTCAAGCCAAGATCCCAAGGAAATCCTGCTTTCCTTGGTTCCTTTTTACCTTTTTAACTAGTTTTAACTTAGTTTTTTTTGGTTAAAAGTAAGCTGACCCAAAGGTACTTTCAGAGTGCTTTTGGGAATATTTTAGTCTAATATGCTTGCTTTATTTTAGCATGTTTGACAGAAAATAAAGGAAGCTGTTGTTCGAAAGTAGCCTCAGGAGCGTTCAAATCCCCCTAGGGGTCTCCCATTTGACTAAAACCTTTAATTTTCGCACTTTGTAAGCTCTTGATTTCATTCTGTATAAGGATCAAGAGGCATTATATCATTTCTCTGATATTGTGACTGCTGTTAATAAAAATATTTTTCGAATAGGCTCTTTCGAGCCCATTCCCCATCCCCCTTGGGGGGATTTGCGTCGGTGTCTTTTTTTTAACTTTTTTGTTCATCCCTTTTCAAACTAGCATAGCTCTAATCTGCAGGGTAGTATACTTCAATTCATTATCAATTTCATCTTCCATATTTGATATTTCAAAGTAATCTTAATACTTACCCCATGACTTCTCGATTGACCCGAAAGGGGAAAGAGATTCGTGGTAGGACTAATTAGAAAACCAGAATTATGTATCTATGTTTTCCTTTTCATCATTTATTTTTCAGCTATTATAAAATTAACCCCTCCTTGATTCCCCAATTGATATCCACTTGGATCGAAAGAGGTTCCTGGAGGGTTTTCTTTTTAACAAGAACACCCAGTTTAAAATTTACTAAAATTGACAAGAATCTGGTGTGTATGCTCTGTACTTGGATGTGGTTCATCTGATCAGTCAAGTTGTATCAAAAGAACCTGAGTGACTATAATAATTAGGACTAACTCTCCCAAACTTACAAACCATCAGGTGAAAATCCAACACCTAGATCAAACCTTTACGATGACAAAATACCCAAAGGCAGCGGGAACTTCTGAAAAGTGACCTCAGGGTGCCAATCTCTGTCACACCCTAATGGGTGCATGATGAACAATAGCCCCAGAGACTCCATTCAGCCCACATATTCCTTGCGGGTAGCCGTGAAGGTTTAGTTTTGGACATACTCCATGTACTCTCGGGTATATCTAGAGTCCACCCCTTCGCCTAATTTTAATCAACTCACACCTCAAATTTAACTTAAAAAGTACCAAGAGGCAATTGAAAAACATTCACTCCAAGCACATGCAAGTACATTGATTTTATTTTTTGACTCCATTCTAAGGCACTGGTTATTTTCCTGCTTTATATATATATTGTGTTTCAGCATTGTGCTTTCGTGTGTTCATCTTTGTATCTTTTCATCTTTGATTGTCTATAGCTAAATTTCAAACTCCTAAACAACTCATTCAGTTTAACATCACCATACTAAGTAATTATTTTTAGTAACTTAATAAGGTCTACCCCCCTTGGATTCGTTAGGAGTTGAGCCTAAACGAAGGAGTCAAGAACAAGGTGACAACCTTGACTCGAGACTTGTCCCCAAGGACACACCAAGTGGCTTGAAGATTTCTGCCACGTGACCTAGGTGTGTGAAAGGTGGCAATAGATACAATCCCTCTTCATTCTCGAGGACCGAGGTCCCCGGATCACTTTAGGGCAGGTGCCCAGGGATGATACAATCCCACTGCAACATCACTACTACCCCTTTTAGGGAAGGTCTTTCCGAACCACACCAAGCTTGTCTCAGAAGTGTTCAAACTTTACTCGGGACAGAGGCTTTGTCAATACATTAGCAACTTTTTCATTAGTACTCACATAATGAAGCTTTATGGATCCTTTTTGCATCATATCTTGAATGTAGAAATACCTAATTTCTATGTGCTTTGTTCTATCATGGAACACAGGGTTCTTTGTCATCTTTATACAACTTTTGTTGTCACATAGAATCACGGTAGTGTCCAATTCCAGGTTGAATAATCCTGACATCAGCTTTCGAAGCCATATGGCTTCACAACTAGTAGAGAAAGCTACTGTATATTCTGCTTCGGCTATTCTTAGAGCAACACTGGATTGCTTTCTGCTAAACCATGAAATCATAGCAGATCCCAGACTATAACATCCACCTAATGTGCTTTTTTTGTCTGAGATACTTCCGGCCCAATCTACATCTGTATAACCATACAATTTATACTCATGGCTATTATCATAGTATATACCAAAGTCTATAGTCCCTTTCAAATATCTCATCACATGTTTTGCAACTACCAGGTGAACCCATCTAGGTTGAACTAGATATTGGATTAAGGTGTTCACAATAAAACACATGTTTGGTTTGGTATTTGTTAAGTACATCAATGACCCAATGATCTGTCTGTAATGAGTCACATCCACTAAATCTGATGAGTCATTAGTTAACAACTTTAGGTTGGAATCCATGGGTGTGGCCAAGGCTTTGCATTCCAACATATTGAATCTTTTCAATATCTCAACTGCATACTTTCCCTAGTTGAGAAAGATTCCTTCTGAACTTTGCCATACTTCTAGACCTAGGAAATAGTGCATTAACCCAAGGTCTTTCATCTCAAATTCTTCTGCTAGTTTCTTCTTGCTTTCCATAATCTGTTTCTCATTCCCTATCAGGAATAAGTCATCCACATATAGTATTAGGATGACAGGTTCATCTTCTACAACCTTGAGGTAAAGGTTAGCATCAACTTTACTCTTGGTAAAGCCCATGCTCGATAGGAAACTATCTATCCTTTCATACCAATCTCAAGGAGCTTGTTTAAGACCATACAAGGTGTTCTTCAACTTACATATGTGAGTATGTCTATCTTCAACTTCAAATCCTTGTGGCTGTTTTATGTATACTTCTTCTTCGATCACACCATTCAGAAAAAAGCTATTTTCACATCCATCTGGTGTAAGTCCCACTTCATCATGGATGGAAGTGCCATGATTGCTTTAATCGAAGTATACCGTGTTACTGGGGAAAATTTTTCTTCATAATCAATTCCCTCTTTTTGAGAGAACCCTCTGGCCACAAATCTTGCTTTATACTTCTAGATACTTCCGTAAGCTGCATGCTTTATTTTGTATATCCATTTGGAGGATACTATACTCTTTCCTTTTGGTTTGGGAACTATATCCCATACATCATTCTTCATTATTGACTGGTATTCTTCAGTCATTGCTTCTACCCATTCTTTCTTCTGTACTGCTTCTTCATAGTTTGTGGGTTCTTGATCTTCAAGTTTGCAAATCAAGGATACATAGTTGGAAAAAGTGTTAGGTTTATTTCTTTCCCTTGTGGAGCCATCAAGAGCTCCATAATATTTCTACCTCTCATATAATTTCTCTTGTCCAAGAAGGATTTCTTTTTCTTGATATCTCCATCATGGGAGGTTCTTGTGGTTCTGCTATGTCATGTTCTTCAGGAGATTCATCTTCAGGGAGATGTGTAGTTTCTTTATTTTTGGGAGGTGTCTCTTATTCATACACTTCTTCATGTTGGCACTTCCTGGATCTCTTGAGGGATGCCTCTTCATCGAATGTAACATCTCAACTGATTTCCATGTGATGGAATCCAGGGATGTAGATTCTGAATGCTTTTGATACTTCACAATATCCAACAAATATCCCCTTCTTTCCGAAAGGGTCCAACTTGGTTCTTTTCTATTTTGGTATATGAATATATAATGGACAACCAAATATCTTGAGGTGACTTACCTCAGGATTCTTTCCTGTGAACATCTCTTCTGGAGTCTTGAACCCAAAAGCACTGTGAGATATTCTATTATGTACATATACAACAGTTCTTGCTGCCTCTACCCATAGATGCATAGGAAGATCTTGATCATATATCATTGTATTCACTACCTCCATGATGGTTTTGTTATTTCTTTCTGCAACCCCATTCTGTTGAGGATTGTAGGAGTAGTTAGTTCCCTCTTGATTCTGGCATCTTTGCAAAAAGCTTCAAACTCTTTTGAGGTATACTCTTCACCATTGTTTGATCGGAGTGTCTTTATTTTCTTGTCTGAAAGATTCTCTATCAAGGCTTTGAACTCCTTGAATTTTCCAAACACTTCACTCTTTGCTTTCAAGAAGTATATCCAGGTCTTTCTTGAAAAGTCATCAATAAATGTGATATAATATTCAAAGCCACTTAAGGATGTCGAAGACATTAGACCACATACATATGAATGAATCAATTCCAACGCACCTTTTATCTTTGTCTCACTTTTTGAAAATGGATTCTTGATGTTCTTTCCCTTCGCACATCCTTTGCAAATGCCTTAATGCTTGATCTTCATATTTGGTAATCCCGTCACTACTTTGTTCACATGAGGTAGAGCCTTGTAATTAATGTGGGCCAGCCTTCTATGCCATAGTTCACTAGGGTCAATGGACTTATGCATAAGGGTTGTTTCTGAGTGCCACATGAGTACTTGGCCATCTATGAAAGCAACTATGAATCCTTTCTTATCTAAAGCTGAGATAGAAAGTAAATTCTTCTTTAGACTAGGTACATATAATACATCTTTCATCTTTAGGGGATTACCTGAATCAAGTTTGTAACTTGCTTCACCAACTCCTTTGATCGGATGTTGATAGTCATCTCCTAGGGATACTTTCTGATGAGATCTCTTTTCTTCAAGTTTGGACAAAGCTTTATTTTGTCCCGTCATGTGCTTTGAAGCACCATTATCAATAAGCCAAGTGTCTTCTCCAGGAGTTATAGATCTAGAGAGTGCAGAGAATAGCACATAGTCTTCTGCATCTTCTTCTCTTGCTTGTTTTCTTGGAGTTCCTTCTTCTTCTTATTCTTCTTCTTCATATTCATCTTCTACTAGATGAGCATGATGTCTTTTGTTGTTGTTTATCCTCTTCCTATATTCTTGCTTCCTCATAGGACAATTTCAGGCAATGTGTCCTATCTTACTACAATTAAAACATTCAAAATTAGAATAGTCTCTAATAGGAGGATTTTCTCTTAGCCTTTGAATTCTTCTGGGGGGTTGAGGCTCCTTGAAATTTCTTCTCTTGAAATTAGTTGGCCTCTTCTTCTTTTGGTGTGATTGTCTAGGGCTTGATCATCTTCTTTTAGTAAGGCTTCTCTATTTTCCACTCTAGTCTCTTCTTGAATGCAGTCTTCCCATACCATTTCAAACTTCGTACTTTCTTTTTTGGCACACATCATCTGAATGAAGGACTCCCAGGGTCTAGTGAGACCATTGAGACTAGTCATAACCATTTCATCTTCATCAAGCTTATCTCCAATAGCTTCTAGTTTCTCTTTGATCTGAGAAACCCTCGTGAAATAATCTTGGATGGATTCTTCATGACTCATCTTGGTGCTCTTCAGTTGAGCTCTTAGATTCATCTTTCTGTTAATGTTCCTTCCCTCATACATTTTGGATAGGGCATCAAACATTTCTTTTGGAATCTTCTTAGATGATACTTGAGGGATCAAGTGATCCTTGATGGAGTCAGCAATAATCCTCTGTGTCCTAATCGTATCCTTTCTGTTCTTCTCCTTGGCTTCAGCTTCTTCAGGTTCTACAACTTATTCTTTGACATGCTTATCGAGATCATTCTCTTGGAGAATGAGACCAATCCTGTATTTCCATGCTCGAAAATTCTCTATGCCTTCTAGCTTGTCCTCAAGCTTAATGCTTGGGGCCATCTTGTCAGAAAATCACAAAAAATTGAAATTTTACGGAATAAGAAACTGACCTTACTAGGAGATGCACTTGAATGAGGTGAGTTGACTGGTGTGCTTGGATTCTGGATATTTCAACTCTTCACCTTTCAAATCAGACTTGCCAGATTCAACTTCTGCAGCTTTCTGGTTCAGCAATTTTCTGGTGCAACTATTAAACTAGGGTTTGACTTTCCCGAAGACTCACACATCCAAAAAATTTGATTCCATGCTCAAAATATGCGCTTTGGGAGGGTGCAACTTTCTATGCAATCAGTTTTCTGAAACTCAAATTTTTTTCCCAAAACCCTAATTTCTTTCGGGGAGAGAGAGAGAGAGATATTTCACCTTGTGAAAGCTGTCCTATTTAGGCTAGCTATGATTGTTAGAGTAATCAACCCATAGTTAGCTACCTTAGACATTAAATTAATCATTTTTGTCTTATTTGCCTAGTTTCATGATTCCACCTTATGCAAGTTGTCATCTACCTATCCATAGTGGTCAAACTTGAATATTTTGAATCATGGAGCACTTGGGAAACCTCAAGGAATCAAATCTTATTTATTCCTTGCCTCCTAGGTGCCCTTCTGCTTTTTCTACTTTATTGCCTGCTTTTTCAGTGCTTTAAGGAAATTGGGAAAGTTTGACTAGGTGAGGTTAACTAGTTTTTTGTCCTCCACATCCTCCACTCTTTTCTCCTATGAAAAGCATGTATGAGTTGTAATTCCATCACCTTTTAGCTTTCCTAAGTGCTTTTTCCAATTCGTGAGCTCCTTAGCTGATTTGGAAACTACTTTATGCACCTATGGGGGAATTGCTTAATTTTAGTAAGCCTGCTTTTGACTAGATTTGAATTGCCTCCTCATGCATTCGAATCCCTTATGTAATTATTTAATGTATCAGCCTATGTTATTATAGGGTTGGCTATTGTACACTGAGTTAATACAGTTTAGTGTTTAGCTCCATATTCAGTCTCTTTTGTGAGTGATTTTGCATGTACAATTGATAATTTTTGTGAGTGTTATTGTTCTATCACTGGGTTCAATTTCCACATGGTATCAGAGCCATTGTAAATCGATTTCTCTCCTTCAATTTTTTTTTGCAGGTTCGACATCAGTGACTGGGAGCCTTCTATTGACAGCCGGGACAATTTCTGAGCTATGGATCAATCTCAGAAGATCATCTTGACTCCCTTCAATTTATTTGAATGGAAAGCAGAGATGGAGATATTGTTGAGAGAGAAAAGCCTCTATAGGGTGACTATGGCAACAAAAACAGAGCCCAATGTAGCTACAGAGAAGATAAAATGGCACAACAGGAGGGATGAGGCCTATGGTCTCTTGTGTCTGAGTATTTCCAGAGACCTCCTTTTCCATCTTGATGGATTGACATCACCGAATGAAGTATGGGAGAAGCTTGTTGATCTTTTTGGAAAGACAGATGAGATGAGGGGACATCAAATTGAAAATGAACTGATCTCCCTGAGTCCAAATAGCTTTGAATTTCTGCAACTCTATTTATCCAAGTTCAAAGCACTTGTTTTGCAGCTAACAGAATGTGAGATCGAAAAGAAGGATGATCAGCTGGTCTTGGCCATACTCTCGAAGCTTAGCCATGACTATTCAGTGTTTGTTTCTACCTTCTATGCCACAAAGTTGACAGCTCAAACCTAGAAGATGCTTAGCCTTGCAGATTTCATGGAATCTCTCACACAAGAACAAGACAAACTGGTGATGATGGGCACCATCAAACCATCCAAATACCAAGCTCTGGTTGCTGGAGATTCGAGGGTCAATTCAAAAAGAAAAAAGAAAGCTAAAAATCCACCTGAGCAAAAGAGAGAAAAGAACAAGTCTCCGGAGGAGCCACAAGGTTCCAAGAAGAACTACCAGAAGAAGAAGAATAAAAGAGAAATGAGGAAGTGCACATACTGCAATAAGGGAAATCATACTGAGAGCTCCTGCATGAAGAAGCAAATAGACATGCTGACCGAACTCCTGGAGAAGAATGGCATCTCCCTTCCAGACAGCTCAAAGAAGAGAGAAGGAGGATCAAGTTCAGAAGACAGAGAGAGAGTTCATGCATTGGTTGCTGGCACATCAAGCTCACCTAGTTTCATCATTGATTCT
Source organism: Pseudotsuga menziesii (assembly GCA_001517045.1). Lineage (NCBI taxonomy): Eukaryota > Viridiplantae > Streptophyta > Pinopsida > Pinales > Pinaceae > Pseudotsuga > Pseudotsuga menziesii. The sequence continues at coordinate 58,526 of LPNX010875830.1, read as the reverse complement.
GGAGCTTCAAGACATATGGTTTCGACCAAGGAGGCATTCTCCTCACTTGACATGTCGAAAGGTCCACCAATAGTACTGGGAGATGACTCTCTCACTGAAAGTTTGGGCAAAGGGAGGATTGATCTTGATCATGGTCAGTTCAACAATGTGTTGTATGTTCCTGGTCTTGCCTCCAACCTCTTATTAGTGTATCAGATGACCCACACTGGGTCTCCAAAGAAGATCATATTCTCCCCTGATGAAGTTGAGATCACAGAAATCTCAAGTGGTAATGTCATTGCAAAAGGAGTTGCAAATCATACTTCGAAGGCATACATGTTCTCACACTTCCTACCCTACTCAAACCCCTCTGCTCTTCTGATTCATGCTAATGAGGAAAGAAAGATTTGGCATGAAAGATTTGGCCACCTAAATTACAAGTATCTTTCTGATCTTAGTGAAAAAGAGATGGTCATAGGGTTACCAAAGATAAAATTTTCCAAAGGAGTCTGCCAAGGTTGTATCCTAGGAAAACACCCAGAGCATAAATTTGAGAGAGCTAGTCATGAGAGAACCTCTGCACCCCTCGATTTGATCCACAGTGATGTTGCTGGCCCATTCCCTCATATTTACATGAGTCAGGCCAAATATGCATTGACTTTCATAGATGACTTTTTCAGGTATTGCTGGGTTTACTTCTTGAAACACAAGTCTGAAGTTTTTGGCCTCTTCAAAGTCTTTAAGGCTTTGGTTGAAAACCAGTCTGGGAGGAAACTCAAGGTCCTCAGATCTGACAATGGTGGTGAGTATGTGAAGTTTGAGTTTATTCAATATTGTGCAGATGCAGGTATTCATATGCAGCATTCTATCCCTTACACACCACAGCAAAATGGTGTTGCTGAGAGGAAGAACAGATCACTGAAGGAGATGGCAACATGCATGATGGAGGCCAAAACTTTGCCACCAAAGTACTGGGCTGAAGCTATAAACTATGCAGCCTATATCCAAAATATGGTGCCTCATAAACAGCTTGATGGTATTACTCCTTTCGAAGCATGGACTGGGCACAAGCCAGATGTGACCCATTTCAGGATTTTTGGCTCAAGGGCTTGGGCTAGAATTCCAACAGAAAAGAGGAAGGCTTTGCAGCCCCAAAGCCAAAAGTGTCTATTTGTTGGGTACTCTAAAGATTAAAAAGGGTACAAGCTGATAAATTTGAGCACAAACAAAGCCTTCATCGAAAGGTGTGTTCAGTTTCAAGAAGAACCCCTAGCAACAGTGGAAGTTGGAGAAGCCTCTTCACCACCAGATCCTCTGAAAGTAAGTGAAGAGATTGTTGAACATGCTGATTCTGATATGTATGATAGTGATGATTTTATTGCATATCATAAAATCCCTACAAGGCCAAAATGGGAAGCCAAGACCATTCATGAAGCAGGAGAGCTAGCTGGGAATCCCAATGACCCTAGGAGGACTAGATCTCAATTTGAGAGTGCTCTGTGCATGAAGGATCCTATGTTTGCTAAGAAATTCTATCTGATGGTGGAATCAAATCCTTAGAAATATGAATATGCAGCAGGAGATCCAACATGGCAAGCAGCCATGAAGGAAGAGTTCAGCTCACTCTAGAAGAGCAACACTTGGGAGCTAGTGGATCTTCCCCCCAGGAGGAAGCTAGTTCAGTGTAAGTGGGTGTACAAGACCAAATTTGATGCTGATGTTTCACCTCTGAAGTACAAGTCTAGATTGGTAGCCAAGGGCTACTCACAGGTTCATGGCATAGATTACAATGAGACCTTTGCACCAGTGTCAAAGATGGACTCCATCAGGATAGCCTTAGCCATTGCAGCTTCAAAGCAATGGGAGGTACATCACATGGATGTAAAGTGTGGCTTCCTGAATGGAGATCTCACTGAAGAGATATACATGCAGCAGCCTCAAGGATTTGCTACTAACCCATCTCTTGTGTGTAGGTTGAGAAAGTCATTGTATGGGCTAAAGCAAGCCCCCAAGGCTTGGTATGCCAAGATTGATAGCTTCTTGCTATCACTGCATTTTGTTCAGTGCAAATCAGATCCAAATGTCTATTTGAAGTTAATTAATGGTTCATTAATTATCATTGTGTTATATGTTGATGACCTTTTCATTACAGGAAGCTCAAAGGATGAGATTGCTTCCTTGAAGGGTGCAATGAACCAAGCCTTCTCCATGATAGATTTGGGGCTCTTAAGCCAATTCTTGGGGCTTGAGATTGCTCAAACCAATGCTGGAATCAAGGTGCACCAGTCCAAGTATGCCTTGGATTTGCTGAACAAATTCAAAATGAAGGATTGCAAGCCAAGCAAGACTCCTTTCCTTTCAGGAGTGAAGCTAGAAGAAGCTGATTCTTCACCTATGGTAAACAATACAATGTATAGGAAATTGGTTGGATGTTTGTTGTATCTTACACATACTAGACCTGATATTTCTTATGCAGTAAGTGTGGCTTCTAGATACATGGATCATCCTCATGAGATCCATTGGAAAGCAGCCAAAAGGATCCTTAACTTTGTTCAGGGAACAAGGATACATGGGATCTTCTATAAAGAAAAATCTGATCTTGATTTGATTGGGTTTACTGACAGTGATTGGTAAGATGACAACACAGACAAAAATTCCACATCAAGATATGTGTTCATGCTTGTAGAAGGGCCAATCAGCTAGTTAAGCAAGAAACAGAGTGCCATTGCACTCTCATCTACAGAAGTAGAGTACAGAGGAGTTGTAAATGTAGAAACTCAATGTTTATGGTTGCAGGGGTTACTTGGAGAGTGTGGCTTCGAATCAAAGCACTCAACTACCATCTATGGTCATAAATAGAGTACCATTCAAATCTGCAATGATCCAGTTCAGAAGCAGAGAACCAAACACATTGAGATCCATATGCACTACATCAGAGAGCTTGTGCATGATGGCACCATTCACCTACTCTTCTGTTCATCTTCAGAACAAGTAGCTGATATCTTCACCAAAGAATTTTGTGAGAAGACCTTCAGCAATCTCAAATCACTGCTGGGGATTTTTTATCATGCTGTGAAGCATGAGTGAAGACAAGATTTCCAAATTTTGTTTTACAGTCGATGTTTAAGGGAGGATTTTCCCATGTGGTTTTTGCCTCTTTCCTTGTTTAAATGGACATGCAGTATGTAAAGGGTGACTAAGCCTTGTTGCTAGGCCCTATATTTTTATGATATATTACTCATAATTCAGGCTTAAGGGGGGGTGTTAGAATAATCAACCCATATTTAGCTACCTTAGACATTAAATTAATCATTTTTGTCTTATTTGCCTAGTTTCATTATTCCACCTTATGCAAGTTGTCATCTACCTATCCATAGTGGTCAAACTTGCCTATTTTGACTCATGGAGCACTTGTCAAACCTCAAGGAATCAAATCTACTTTATTCTTGGCCTCCTAGGTGCCCTTCTGCTTTTTCTGCTTTATTGCCTGCTTTTTCAGTGCTTTAAGGCAATTGGGAAAGTTTGACTAGGTAAGGATAACTAGTTTTTTGTCCTCCACATCCTCCACTCTTTCCTCCTATGAAAAGCATGTATGATTTGTCCTTCCATCACCTTTTAGCTTGCCTAAGTGATTTTTCCAATTCATGAGCTCCTTAGCTGATTTGGAAACTACTTTATGCACCTATGGGGGAATTGCTTAATTTTAGTAAACCTGCTTTTGACTAGATTCAAATTTCCTCCTCATGCATTCAAATCCATTATGTAATTATTTAATGCAATAGCTTATGTTATTATAGGGTTGGCTATTGTACACTGATTTAATACAGTTTAGTGTTCAGCTCCATATTTAGTCTCTTTTGTGAGTGATTTTGCATGTACAATTGATAATTGTTGTGAGTGTTATTGTTCTATCACTGGGTTCAATTTCCACACTGATACCATGTTAATATTCCATATGGTTAGCTAAAACATCAGTATTTCATTTCATTTTCATAACAAAAGCATATAAACAGGATCACTGAAAGAAACAGTATCACAAGAACAACACAGATTTATCCTGGGAAAACCCTAAAGGGAAAAACCCAAGAAAATATTCCTCAATATAGATGCCCCAAAAAGATAAATGATAAAACCAAAAAGGATATCAAAGCCTAATTCTCCTCCTTCTCCAGCTACTTCTCTCTTCTCCACTAATGCACTACACAAGTGAGAGTGTGTGTTCCAAATGAGAAGCGTAACACCTCTATTTATATTCATCCGTTCACTTCAATAATTAAATCTAACATGTAGGCTGGAGTTAATCATGTAGGCTCAAGTTACACATGTAGGCTCAAGTAACCACACTGGGGTGCTAATGACCCACCTTTACAATTAGAGGGGACTACCTCATGACTCTTATTAGTTCTTTCGGTTAGAAGCATTGGGGTAAAAAGTAATACAAGTGGTTCTCTCGACAGGATCATCAAGGACCACAAAAATATACATATAGAATATTCTTTGAAGTTACAATATTTCAAAATTTCCTACCAAAACCAAACTCTGGACTATGCAAGAATGATGTCCCAGTCTGGAGCCACAAGTTCTTACACACAACCTATGCCACCGCAGCAGGCTCAAACCTTGGCTTGGAAAACACAACAATACTCGGGGAAAATGCCCACATTTGTGGCAACACCACCCACCCAAATCTACTATGCACCACCAGTGCAAGCGGTTCAAGCCCCCGCCCCTACTCCACCTACTCCATTGGGACAGGTGTTTGCACAATAAAACCGTCCCAACCAGCCAACCCCCAATAATCAACAAGGGAAAGCTAGGAATAATCGACCTCAAAACCAAGGAAAAAATCAACCGCAGGGAGGTGGTTAACAACCAAACCCTCCCAACAATGCCGTGAAAAATTGGCTAGCCCAAAATCCTCCATGACCAAATGCACCGAGACACAATGCCCCATTGTGTACAAACCAACCATGCACACTCTATGAGGTCTACAGGCACTACACATTTGAGTGTCCTTTCATGGGTCGCGCTAAGCAGGCCATTCAGAGTGAGGTTCAACATGGCATCAACACAACGAACCAAGCCCAACCCAACCCGACACCACAAGGAACTCCTCCTATGGTGCTTCAAAACCCATTACCAGTCCAAGGATTGGTGGAAACTGCACCCCCTCCCCAACCCAATCCCAACGCTCCGGGGGCACCTCCCATGGCAGAAACAGGCATCCACCACCTGTTAGCTATGACAACTGAGGAGGTCAATCTACAAACTAGACAAAATCAATACAGAACCAACATCGAACCCACTGACACATCAGTGACATCAACATCTAAAATAGTCAATGCACCTCTTCAGTTACCCCTGTTCCCGCACCCCCCCATATGCGGGGTTTCCAATAATGCCACGACTAGAGCTGTTGTCAGCTACAGTATCATGGATGATTTGGTCCAAACACCAACTACCATGTCCACCCTTGAGGTACTCAAAACATGCTCAACGCAGCGTAAAGCCTTACTAGCCGCCCTTGGTGCCGTGGATCCCTTTGACTCCAAGCTGATCACATTTGACATGGAGAATGGAGAATCGCGAATGCTATCAACCATTTCCTTTAAAATCCTGGTGTCTATCTGGAATTTGGTTCTGCACCGATGCATAGTGGATGAGGGGGCATCCACGTGTGTTATGTCTACCTTAGTTTGGTAGAAACTTGGATCCCCAATTATGCAACCATCCTCCACAACTCTGCAGGCTTATGATGGCCATCCCACTAAAGCCCAAGGAATCCTCCCCCACGTCCCCATCACATTAGCCAGGAAGACAGCTCTGATTGACATAGAGGTTTTCAATGCTCAATTGGAGTATAACCTTCTCCTTAAAAGAAGTTATATGTATGCCATGAGAGTTGTTGCATCAATTGTATTTTGTCTCATGATGTTTCCCCATGAAGGGAAAACCATGATGATTGACCAGCTTACTTATCATGATCTGCAAGGGCTAATGACACCTGCCAACATTATCCCTATGATCAACACCATTGATCCACAAGGGATGACCACACACTCCAATATTATCCCTGCGGTCAACACCACGGTTGACAACATACAAGCCTCCCATTGTTGAATGTGGGCCCTGGGTTGTTTTTTGATACCACCATGATGGCTCCTTTCCCCTTAGTGTCACCACCACTGACACCAAATGAAACTGTAGACTTGTGCATGCTCTCATCCAGCACTTAGATGACCGACTCTTGAAGAAGCCACGCAACGGGCTCCACCTCAAGAGAGTCTATGCCTGATATAACCACTATGAGTCCCTTATAGCGTATTTTTTTCCCATTTTTGTTTTGCAACATTTTTACCACAAGTCCGGGGTAGTACCATTAGCTGCTAATCCAAAGTAACTCAGAACCGGTTTGAGACACCTCTCACACCTCAGGGCCCAAATTTGTATCTCCTTATGAGACCATTGTCTCATGTTTAACAAACAAATTTCAAGACCGCTTCCTGGAATTTACCTCGATTTACGAGCCACAGCATGGCAATGAAAGTGTCTACAGACCTATACTTGAATCACTCTTTCCTAATGCTACTCATGTGGGTTTTCAGGCCACCTCTCATTAAGGAACATCATTTTTTGTAACATATAGTTGTCTACTCCGTCCACAGCCCCTTACGCGGATCTCTGGACCATTGTCCATAAAATGAATTATTTCTCTTGCATGTATTTGGCATATAAATGCCTCTGGACTTGCACTCACATCACATGTAGTCAATTTTGTCCAACACAACTCACACACAGCTCTCATGACCTCTGTCCGAGAGCCACCTCGGTTTGTGTGCCTCTGCCACATCAACTCACGTGCCTCTGCCGTGATATATCCCGTGCATGTATTGGTATGTTTGAAAGCCATATGCTCCATCCATACTGTGCGGATGAGATTTGGACCACTGTCCACCGTCCCAACATGGAGCACCGCTCGTGCAACCGCAATTGGTTGACCATACTAGAGTTTCCTTTAAGCTCTTTTCTGACTCCTAAAATAATGAAAAGATCGTCGAGCGCAGCTACTTCCTTTCTCTTTCATTAAAGTATAGGAAACAGCATCTACATCATCTCGTTTATCTCCTTTTTGTAGACCATGTAGACCATCAAATGAAGAGGACCACCTTGGCATATTCAAGCCAAGACCGTTCCCCTTTGCATACTTTTATGCTTTCTCAGGCAGAGGGGCCACACTTTACGAAAAGGCTCACCATGGGTTGTTGTTAAGCTCTTTTCCATCCTTTTCATTAAGAAAATATTGCCAAGCAAACCTGGTTTTGTACATGCTCGTAAAAGTATCTAAATGACCATCTAGTCAGTATAGGTTTAACCTTTTTCAGCCTGATTGGACTACGAACGGTAAAGAAGTCTCTCATACCCTACAGGATGGGTGAGCTCTCCTATGTATACTTTTATCCTTTTTCGGGCATAGGAGACTACCAACAATAAGAACCCCCACTGGAGTCTTCTTCATTCTTTTAGACTCTCTAAAATTGAAAGCACCATCAAGCATTTACTTTCTCAGGCTCGCCAAAAATCCACGAGATTGTACCACAACGGTGTCTTTAGGCACCACCCCACAGAAAACAGTTTGGTAGAATTCCCACTTTGGTGTTGCCTTTTTTCAGAGTACTCTGCAATGTGTCTTCCTTGGATCCCATCAATATAAAAAGTGTCTACCTCCCCCAATTATTTCCCATCTGTAGTTACATTCCTGGTATTACAGCTATGATCCCATTCCCACAAGTCAGTTTCATTTGCTTGCTGGTCTGCCCTGCCGTCTTACTCTGAACAAAGGAAGTTTGAGTCTACTACATTCCCCTTGCCCCTGTTCAACTCTTTCCCTGCCCCCCCCCATTCAGTGGGTTAGTCATTATATTTTCTCACATCTTTTTGTTATCTACCTCATGCTTCTGGTCAAGGAAACATCATTTCCTTGACCAGGGGAAGGTCTCCCTCTGTCGACAACAACACACATATTCCAGAGGATAGACCCAGAGGTCCTTGTATCTTGGTTTCATTAACCTCATTGATGAGTTCCTTGGACCACTTGAGAGGAGGCCTTAGTGCCTCTTGGGATGGTTGTTTCTCACGTGCTCGACTCCAACTACATCATTGCATCGTTGAGAATTGTATAGGGTTTTGTCAGTGCAGTATTTGGTCGAAGACCCCGGATGTCACCTAACTCTAGCACATTGATGAGTCTACTCAAGGGACCTAAACAGGTTATTTCCCTTATGATTTCTGGGTTGCGTTGGAGACAGTGTTCAGAAACCCCAACAACACTTCTATATAGATTTATGATTGATGCAGCATACTTGTACCATAGAGACTCTGACTCTCCATCAGTGAGTCCATACAGCTATGTATCGTTCTAGATCTAGCAGGCCATCAGTCATAAAGATATAGCATTCCATGAGAATGCCATGGGTCTAATGTAGTAGTTCTTCAGATCAATATTGTATTCAGCCTCACATTAAGGCAACCACTATGTATCATCAGTTGTATATGATCGAATCTTGTATTTTATAGCATAGTTCACATTACTTTTTTTACGTTGTCATGAGCATGGGGATGCCCACCTAGTCCATATACATGTCACACATTATTTGTATCTCACCCATTGATGGGAACCATATTAATACAAAAACCAAAATCCACCATGCCCCAGCCCTAGAAGCACCACCTGTCCATAGCAAATCCTATGATGTCCGTCGTCCATATGATGAGCTCCTGCCATCACACATTAGGGGGAAATCTGTTAACCTGAAAAATCCCTCACTCAGCTCTACATGGACTACACCACCCAAGGACACCCATGCACGACCCTCATTTCACCTCATTAGACCCCCACACCCTCAAAAAGGCTTAAGAATGAGCAAAAGGGATTAAAAACCCCAAAAAAGAGCCTAAATAGGTCTCCTAGGGGCTAAAGCCTCCAAAAAGGGGCTAAAACTAATAGGAGCTAAAGACCCCAAAAGGAGCTAAAGATAGGGCGGAAGGGGCTAAAAGCCCCAACCAAGGGATTACAACCCTAAAAATCCCCAAAAAAACTATAAATAGAGGGGTGGGGGTCACTCTCAACTCACTTCTCCCTTGAATACTGTTATGCTTCCCGAGTGGATGCCTTGAGACCCTTTGTCTCTCAAGCCACCCACACTCCCTCTCCTCCATCCTCCATTGAGCCATAGCTCCCCCATCCAAGAGAGGTGTTTCTCCAAGCTAGGGCATGGTGGCCCATTCCATCCAAAGAGAAGGTATAGCTTGTTGTTTTATGTATTTGCTTTAGTAGTTTATTTGATTTCTAATACATGGTTTATTTGCAAGTTTATTTCCTAACTTGTTTTGTAGGTATTTTGGTTTCTAACATGTTGTTTGCAGGTAGCTGGAGCTAAGCCCTAACAGTGTTTGCAGAGGGGTTTCCATCCATTTCTCTTCATTCTGTTCTATTTTGCTTTCTATTAATTTTTATTGCATTTCACCACCAGGAACCTACCCTTCCATCCTATAGATGGAAGGTAGCCATTCCTGCCCTATAGCAAGGGAGAAATCCCTACTACAGTTTCCATACAGGGTTTCCAATTTTTCCCAGATTTCCTTTGGAGTCTTCAATCCCGAAAGATGGAAAAGAATATCTCGGGAAATAGAGAGGCATAACAATCTGAATGCTTCATCTTTCTTGTTCAAGAATCTAGCTTTGTCTTTCACATAAGAAGGCTCTTCTTCAGTGTCCATAGTGACCCTATAGAGTCCTCTGCCATGTAGCTAGATCTCCATGTCTCCTTTCCACGAGTGGAAATTGAACGGAGTCAAGAGTTCTATGGAAGAAGCCATCTGAATTTGCTGGAGAAAATGATTTCACCTGTTAAAAACCTGAAAATCACAACAAAAGGGGCATCGTAAGGTCAGATAGCCTGCGCATTTTAGGCTTTCATCACACCCAGCATAGTCAATTAAGCAAGCTTGATCAACAATTTCCTTACTTGGGGTATTACGTTGGTAAGCCTTGGCTTCTGGTGTAGTGATGGATTTTTGAGCTATTGCTCAATTTTAATGCAAGATCTGTCAAAAACCTTGTTTTTGAGGGATCTGAGCTTCATCCCGCTGTGAGCTCTGGTACCATATTAAGTTGTCATAGTGGTCTGGGAATTGAAAACACAGTCTCATAAAGTATACAAATAGATAATCATAAAATTGGCAAAATGATGCTGCAATGGAAGAAACAACTTTGTATAATCAAATGAAAGAATGATGATACAATACAATGATCATGCTGGAAGCATGAATGCCAAGACAATTTGAATTCCCAAGGAGGTCATTTGAATTGAATGAGTGAGTCTAGCTTAACTGAATGTAAGCCACAGTCAACACTCAGGTTAACCATTGATCAAAACCCTAATTGACTCAACTGAGCCCTAACTGAAGTCAGAGTGCAATAAATGACTAAGTCTAAGTGAAAGTATCTCAGACACATGTCACTGCAATCCAGCCAACAAGTGGTAGCGCATCAATGAATCCAATGAACCCCGATGAGGTTAACTGAAGTGTAACTGACCATCAAGAGTGGTTGGAGGCGCCCCTATTGACTCTAGTTCATTAAGTAATCATTAAATAATCAATTTAATGAAGGAAGGTGCCTTCATTTCTTTGTTTAATTGATTGTAACCATCAGTTAACAATATGGGGCATTAATGACACTCATATCACCCCCGGAGTGCTCCAATTAGCCTCCTCGAATGTAGGAGAAGGCTAAGTTAGCCTCCTTGACTGAAGGTAGGTCTGGGTGTTCTCATATTGATGTCATCTAGTGCTCCTATGATGTCAATTAAGTCAATAAAACTTAGGATAGTGGTTTAACTAGGACAAATTGACCAAAATGAGTGTGTATGGTGGTAAATGTCTCCAACAATATTGTTAGTCCATGAAAACTGAAGGAGATCGGACTATTCATCTGACTCACTACTGGCCTCTTCCACATGATAATTTCCCTGTTCGAGTTATAAAATTTTTTTTCCAAAAATGGAATGTGTGAAATTCACAAGTTCATTTTTTCCTTTAATCTATGTCACATTATATTTCATATGTGGTTCTCTTAGTACTTTAATCTGATTCTAACAACCTTTGTAAGGTAACCACAAGTGCGACCAATATGTTGCAAAATACCCATTAATATTTTCATACCAATCCCTACTTAGTATTAAACCATAGGCTTCAGGGATGCCAACTACCATAATATCTATGTACTGACAGACTCTTTCATCAATTGTTAATCGAATCAATACATTTTTCAACTCACCTACCACTTTAAGTGCAGTTCTGTCTAACTGAATAATTTGACGAGCAGAAGGGGTGGGTTTCTTGTTTATCCTTTTAAAAACTAATAAGGGCATGATATTCGAAGATACTCCAAAATCAAACAGAAAATTGTGTACATTCAACTTAAAAATTTTAAAGGTCAGTAGGAATGTCTTAGTTCGAGATTTAGACATTCCTCCAATGCTGGATTCATTTATCTCTTTATCTAATGGGGCATTTTCTTGATTTTTTTCAGGTTGAGGATCCAAGGCTTCCAAAATTTTCTTCTTTTGTTCTGGTAAATTACACATCTCAAATAACGAAACATTTGCCTTGGTTTTCTTAATATCTTCTACTATATCATATTCCATTTCTAGTCCCACTCAGATTTTCTTATTATTTTCTAACTTATTTTCCACAACCTTTACTGGTTTATTTATTGTTTGATCTTTTTGCTTTGCTATAACCTTTTCAGGTATGGGTGGGTTTTGAGTCCTATTGGTAAGATTTTTCATACTTTCTCAGAACTTCTTAATCTTGTGCAATAAACTCTCATCCATTATCGGTCCCTGACTTCTTGTTGTGTTATTTACCGCTGAAAGTTGTATTTCTTCAGTGGGTTCTTCTTCTTCTATCCCTAGCGTGGTCATATAGTCCCAAAAAACCATAGTAGTTTCTTTTGAAGTTGTTTTTGTTTCGACTTCATTTTCTTCTTTAATTTCAGGTTCTATTAGTTGAACATCTAATGGCAGATTCACGACTAGGTTCATTGAATTAATCCACTTAGGTCATCTTTTCTCACAGTGAGGTTGTTGGTGAAAAGTACAAAAATTATCCATACCAACTTCGGTGAGATTCAACATAGAAGAATTGTCGGTCGGTGGTTGGGGTGGACTATTTTCCTCTTTCTTCTAAGAAAAGTGTCTAAATGGTTTTCTAGAAGAAATTTCTTCTTTATCTTTCTCTAAGTCAACAATCTTGTTCAAGAGTTTTTGTACTTTTTTAACCATATTTTCCAAATCGTTCGAACGTTCTTCTTTGTGATTAGTTAGCAATAAAGGATTCTTATTAAAAGTTTTTATATCTAAATCTATAGACTATTTATTTATACTTTCGAGTTCTTCTTCCACGTTCTTAGCCTCTTCATAGGTTTCCAACAATGAGGGTTTTACCGACCATATCATGAACATTGCTATCTCAGGATAAAGTGTTGAAGAATAGTATTCCATTAACGTTTATTCAGCAGGAATCATAGCAACACTGAAATTATTCAAATGGTGAGTGAACCTATGATTAAAATCAAGAACTTTCTCTTTTTTCTCCATATTTAGAGAAAGTAACTCTTTCATCAGAGTAGTTGTGGTTCTTTGGCATCCAAACTTGCTCTTAAATAGTATTTCAAACATATTCTAGTTTGTGATTGAATTCACCTATAGAAAAAAATACCATGACACTGCTTTTCCTTTATGGGTATGTGCAAACAGTTTGCATACTACATCTTCATGTTCTCCTGCTGATAAAAATTCAAGGGCTAAAAAAAAAACTCTGTAAATAATCATCCACATCAATTCCTTCTGTCGGGTCAAACTTGGGTAATGACTTCTTAGGATGTGCATCTAAATTGTGGAACGGAGCAGCCAGGTTAAGAGGGGTTCTGGCCCTCCAAGTTGGTGGTGGAGGTGGTTGATTAGCATTTGGATTTACAGGTGCATTTCTAGCTACATTTATATCCATGATTTGAGGTGGAGACTGAACAAGGGTTTGAAAAGGTGAACAAGACGGGGAATTAAGTCACAACTGATCAAGAGGTTGAACAAATTCTTATAAGGTTAAATCTACTAGCTCTTCAAAATCTCTCACTAACACTGAATCCTCTATGAAAGGGTGCTCTTTTCTACAATCTTGTCTTCTAGTTGATTCAGGGATATTCGACAATCCTCCAAGCTTCTTTCCATATGACCTTGTGATTCTTCTTAAATCATTAACTACTTCGAGAGAAATAGGAAAAAGGAACTAAGGATTAACTTTTCTTTCACGACTGGGGTCCTTTGTAAAACTGGTTTCAAAACTGTCACCAATGGAATATTCTCAAGAAAATGTATTTCCCCAACCAGGCATGCACTGGCGACCGTCCTTCTAGTGCCAAAAACTGTTGATGCCTAGAAAAATCCTAGATACCGACAATAGGGGTTCTCCCCAATAAATGTTCCCAAATAGATCGATTATTGTTTGATATCAGGAACCCGTCCGGATTGCAGTTCAACTACTGTAGATTTAAAGTGTATTCTTAAATCTCTTTTACCAGTTGTGGCCCGATCCACAGTTTTATAAATTTTATCATTTATGTATGAAATGCAAGTGCCTAGATTAAATGCAAACAACAGAAATATAATAACTAATTTAAATCTACTCTAGCCTATCAACACAGAGCAAGGTTGATATTAAGTAAGAATGAATGACGTACTGTGATGTTTGCATAAAGAACCTTACATATAGCTGATAAATTCAAGATACACATATACAACAGAAAGTTAACACAGAGGTAGCTTAGTGATATTAAAACATTCATCATTCATTATCGCATAAGATTCATCACATAACATAAAACCATTCATAACTCAGAAATAGTTCAGAGGATTAAGAACGATCTCACAGATTATATAATGCTAAACAAAAAATAGTTCTCCATTCATCTTTACACAACATGCTTTTAGATTGATGCAATACTCTCTCCAACAAAATTCCATCTTCTTCATTATAAAAGGAAATAGTTCTTCTTACAACAAGCTTCAACAACTATGCTAGTGAAAATTCCCTGTTCTATCTACTTTACCTCTACTTATACAAATTATAGAAAAGAATCTTAAGTTTCCCCCCAACCTTTTGGGCTTCCTCGACTCTTCATGATTTATGAAATTTCATATTTTAGTGTATTTACTAGAAAAAGGAGTAAATACAAAAAGTTACATAATTCTCAGTTTGTGAATAAGACAAATTTAAGTGGGCCTAGTTGGGGTCTTAATGAAAACATTCCACATTTGGGCTTCTTCACTAATGACTCGATACTCAGCTGGCTCCAGCACACGCACTGCCACCTCATGCTTTGACAATTGGGACTAAATCTATTTCACTTTTGGTGCATTATGATTTAGTGATTTTTCTAGTAGGTGCTTATGTCTTGAAGCTTGTATAATCCAGATTCCAATAGCTTCTTCACTAACAACTTCGATCCTATATATGCTTTCTTCTCTTTTTTCTAGCCTCTCTTGTAAGTTCTTCAAATGTTCCTCCTTGACTGGGAAATCTTGATCCTGGGTGTCTGCTAAAATCATGCATTGATTATGTACAAAACACATTTCTTTGTAGAATTTAGTGCACTTTTCAATAGTTCTATCAATAGCTGTGATTAATATGACAGCTGTTTTACACCCAAAATTCAATATGGCCACTTCAATATTCATACTCCCAACAGTTTTTTGAGGCATATTTGTTGGGAGTGTCGGGTTGGATCCTATCCATGCTAGCTATTTCTTCACAAGTTCAACCACCTATTATAATCTCTTCTGGAATTCTAATGAGCTGAGTGCTAGATCTTTCAACCGAGATTCAATTTGTTTAATTCTGTACATCTCCCCTACTAGCCTCAACAAAATCTGATTTATTCCCTTTTGTAGCATCGATGCTTGATTCTGAAAAGGGGTAGTAACTACCTGTTTCTCTTTTGTTGCCTGGATGTGTTCTTTTAGCAAGTTGTTCTAAGATTCTAGCTCTTCTACCCTCTAGTTTTCTGCATCTCCTTTTCGTTCTACTTTTGCAACCTGCTTCTTGAGATCCTTTTTTTCTCCTTCAATGATATTTATTGATAATACACAGGAATCCTTATTAGATTGCAAAATTTGGCATGCCTCTCTCAATTTTTCAATTTCATTGAGAATGTCTTCATGCTTCCTTTTCAGGATTTGTCCCTCACTTCTTTCCTTCTCCAAAATTTCCTTCATTTGAGATACCTTCTTCTTATATTGTTTCGAATAAACCACTATTTTATCCATATTATCTACGTTTGCAAGGGCCGAGGCTACACCTGCCCTTGCAAGGAGTCTTGGGTCCTTGTCAGTCCCATGGATGACAATTTTCTCAGTTACCATGATTCCTTTCTTTTCCTCGGTGTCTACCCTCTTCTCGGTTCTCATGACAATTCTTTTCCTATTTTTGTCATAGAAAATTGTATTTAAATCAGCTACCTCCTGCTCTTCATATGGGATGAAAGGGATTATCCCAAACTCTAATGTTAGAGCTAGATCTTCTATAACTGTGCTACTAGATGGGACAAATGACTCTAACAAATCATTATGAGACTGAGTCTACTCAATATTGGCACGATCTTGTTCCTCCTACTCCTTTTTCAGAAGCTCTTCAGCTGCTTTCTCTTCTTGGTGTCTTTATCGGTCAGTTGCTTCCAATATTAACCTTTCATTCTCTTCCTGCATTTTTTGTGCCTCTTCTTCTTGTTTCTTTTTCTCATTTTCTTCTTCTGCTAACCGATGCTCCACTTCCTACAATAGTTTGAGTGCCTCTTCTCCTCTCTTATTTTCCACTTCTTCTTCTTGTTTCTTTTGTTTCTCATTAGCTTTTCCCTTGCCACCTACGGTCGTTATCTTTAGCTCGAATAATTTTCTTAGGGATTTCATATTGCAGGCATTGCAGAATATTTCTTCATTTTGATCCGAGTACTTTGTGTACTCAAAGTGTACCACTGCTGCTGCACAATAGTTAGCAACCTTGTCTTCTGAATCATTTCTATGAAAGATCATTTCTCACAAGTAGAAGTACTCTAAATTCTTTATAAAATACGATGCACTTTTCACCTTGGAGAACTTACAACTACGTACATAGAACGGGAGTGGTGGGTATACAACCTTCTTCTGATAAAAAAGGAAGTTCCCAATCCCGTCAATGTAAAGGTGCCTCACCACTTCCTTATGAGCAACATAGTTCGTGGTGTATCTTGGTAAAAGATAAGGGGCCTAAGTGTTGTAATCTCACAGATCACATAAGGTTACCAAGAATACATACTAAACATACATAACTATAAATCAGAGACAAGAGACAAGAACAGATAGGAAAACTGATTATATTATTGTAATGAGTTCATACAGGGAAGAGAACTGAACTGAGTTCTTGTTTGGCTCAACAGCCTAATATATACAATGTACAGATAGTTACAAAATAACTACCTGTCGGTTCGGTGAACCGACACGACTTTTAGTTAACCGACTAATCTTCTAGTTTAGTCGGCCAACCGATTTAGTCGGCTGATCGAATAAGTCATCCCATCGACTTAGTCAGCTGATCGACTAAGTTGGTCTTTGTTCAAGTCAACTTCGTCGACTTGCTCCTTCTACATCTCCCCCACGAACAAAACATTTCTTCGTCCTAAAGAAACAGGGAGGTACAAAATTTGAAGTTTTGTCAAACCGTTCAAAATTGCTATTGCTGTGGACTATGCAGACGGATGGTTGGTCTCTTTTGGACGCAGACTTCGATAATGGCCGGAGCTGTGATGTTGAAAGTCCGTCCAACTCTGCAAATATTTCTGGATGTCGATCGTCAATGTCGTTAAACTTGACAGTACCGACATCTTTTCTGAAATGGGAATTTCTGCGATTTTCTCCATGTTGGGGCCTAATGAATGGTTCTGCTCTTTTGCGATGACGATGAGTCATTTCATCTAGGGGCAGATGATATTGACCTTTTCTAGGTTTAGCAGAGCCTGTTGCACCCATTGGTGTGCTTCTCGTTCCAGCTTCTGCAGCTTGTTGTTCTCCAACACTATCTGATCTTCTATCATCTGTCTGAGTGTTGCTTCTGTTGTTTTCCTGCTCTCCAAGGCCTGAATTCCTTAACGAGTCTGTCGGGTCTGTTGGTAGACCTACCCATAGTGAGTAGGCCAGTCACGTAAAACATCTTCTGTGACGACAGACTCCTCCATGTGGTCCTGGAGCACCTTGTAGGCCTCTGAGAAGGCAGTGTGCTGTGCTAGGAGCAGTCGAGCAGCCTCCTCCTTTTGTTCTTCCTTAGTCTCTTGCATCCAGGCCTGGACGGTCGATACCATAGTCTCGAAGAGCTGGTATTCTCTTTCAAGTGGTCGATCTGTTTCGACTTCGACAGGGCTTGGTATCACGGTCTATGCTAGAGCTCTGCATTTACCGAGAAACTCGACTTCTTCTGCATGTTTGGCTGTAAGCTCTTTACTTTTCTGAACCGTCCTTAGCTTTTATTCTTTGGCCACGGTTTTGAGGAGTTGGCCAACCTCTGTGTCGATCAAGGAACTTACATCCCTTAAGCTGATATGGAGGTTGGAAGTTTTGGTTTGATGTGCTTTCTTCTTCTTGTGTTTGTCGGCCTCTGGCTCCTGGGTGCCTTCAGCAGTTGAGGTTGGGTCTGTGGTCGGGGGAATGGAAGTCGATGGATTTTCTGGTTGGAGGGTTGGTATGACTACGTCTAGCGGGGAAGATGTATGTGGTTGTGATAGGTCTAGTTGTGAATCTGGTGGTGGTGGGGGGGGTGGTGATGGTGGTGGTGGAGGTGATGGGGTCGGAGAAGGAACTGGAGTGGATGGGTTTGCTGGAGTGTGTTCTGGGCTTCTTTCGGAAGAGATACCTGCTTTCGAAGGTGTAGTGGGTAGGTCATCCTGGGCGTCGGGGTTGATTGGCTCTGTGATAGACTGTGATGCTCCAATTACATCGCCTTGTTGGTTTCGGGTAAATGTCATCGTAAAGTTTGCATAGGGATTTTTTCTTGCATAGAGAGGAGCTATTGTTTGTATTTTGTGGGCCAACTGAAATAGTGCAGGCAGCGTCACGAAGAAAGCTTTAAGCTCATCATCCTAGTCGACCTTGGCTTTGACTGTCTCTGGGATTGCTCTTTGATATACATTGTGGGGACTGACCGACTATTGTACTGATTCTTGCTCCTTGACTATGAGTGTCGGGGATGGGGGTGGAGGGGTCGACATAAGGTCGACAATGTTTTCAGGCATCGGTGTCGTTTTTTCTTTCTTTGGCTGACCCTCGGGAGCTTCTGCTTCTAGATATCGTTGAAACTGACTTTCAACTGATACTTTATTTGCAGCGACATCCTCGAAAATGTCGACAGCCGTGGCTACTAGCTCCTCCTCATCGTCAAACGAGTCAGCAAGAAGAAGCTTGCACTTACCCTTTCCTTGTTGTAGTTTTTGGGTCTTGATTCTCTTTCTGTCAACGGCTATCTCCTTGGCCAGCTTCTTAATGATGCTGTTAGATAAAGCATATTTCAGGTCGGTGTCCTCGACTTCACCTGTCAGTATTTGAATTGGGTCAATAGTTGCTGGAGCCAGAGGGGTTGTTTGTTGCTGTGGTTGTACTGTTGGTTGTTGTTGTTTTTTCAGCTGTGGGTCGACTACCTTTGCAGTCAGAGGTTTGACAGTGATGTGTACCTGACTGGTGGGCTCAGCCGGGGTGTCCTCCAACACAAATGTGCTGATGTAGAGGTTGAGCTCGTAGTCTTCCTCTTTTTCCTGATCGGTAAGTAGCTCTGTGATGGAGAAGTTGACCTGTTTGGTAGCCTTAGGTATTTGTATTCTTCTCTAAGCCTGTCGGGTCAACTCCCAGAAAATATGATCGACTGTCGGATAGTAGTTGAGGTCTTGGGATTTGGGGTCCTGAGCTTGCATGTACCAGGACGACATATGGTAAATCTCTAACTGTATATGAGAGTCCATAGGGAGGTTTCGTCAGATGTTTTGGGGCACCCTCCACCTCATTGTGCGAACCTTCAACTGCTGAAACCAGTTTTCCAAGAAGACTTTCCCCTGTCCCAGCTCATGCAGGGTTCCTTTTTGTGAGAAGGGTTTAAATCGGTTCATCTCGAACTTGGTCGGCTCCCGAAATACTGGACTTCCTTCTGGGCAGATATGATACATGAAAATCCAGAGAATAAGAGAGGGGAACTTGATTATACCTCCCATCTCTTGGCATCTTTCGCAGATGGTTTTGACCATGTCGGCAACATAGTCTTGTTGATGTATATGTAACTTCGGAATGTATTCTTCTATGTATCCTACGTATTGTAACCCGATGTTTATTCTGGGATGTTTCTATTATGTATTTGAGTCATGTGGTCATACCCCGATGTTCTGATCGGGAGGATTAATAATGTAAACAAGTCATATCAAGTCATTAGGTAAGTCCCCATAGTTTTGGGGCACTTGAGTTATTATACACTAATTAAGGTGTAGGCTCGAGTAGTAATTATTAGGTTGAGCCTACATGTGAAATGGCAACTTAAGTGAACGGACTAATATAAATAGAGAGTGTGTGTCTCTCTATTTATCACTTGTGAATTACATCACTTGCTCTCTCAAGTGTGGCGCACCTTTGGAGAAGGAAATACTTTGGCTTGACAGAAGACAGAAGGCTGTTGTTGTGTTGGGAGGTCATCTTACTGTTTTGGGACAACATCTTGTGGTGATACTATCTTAGAGGAAGATGAGGGGTTTTCTCCATTTATGGTTTCCCCTCCTAAAATCTTTGTGTCTCTTGTCTCTTGTGATATGCTTATGTGATTGATGTGCTTGTTGTTCTCTCAGTGAAAAGATCTTAACATAATGCTAGCTTAAATGTTGAAAAACTAACATGGTATCAGAGCTAACCTGAGAAGAAGACATTGTGCAGCTATAGGAACTAGGGATTCCTATTTTTTGGATCTTCCTCCATGGATTTTCAGCAAAAGTATGCTAAGATGACTCTCCATTGAAGGGTGCATCTTTCTGTCGATGCAGAATTCAATTTCAGGCATTTTCAGTTTCGATGTGGAAATTAGGGATTTCTACAGAAGACAAATGTTTGAATGAGACTAGCATAGGATTGTTCTCCTCATCAAAACCGAAGTTTAGAGACCTGGATCAAGAAATTTGGTTGGGTAAATCTCTGGGAAAGTCAAACCCTAGTTTGACCCCTAGCTAGAGAAAACCTAAATACTAAAACTGCTAAGTTTTGGTACAGTCGCTATATTCTGAGATTGGATAATTATCAGAAGCTAAAAATTACAGGGACCGAATAAAAAATCATGGTGAATCCTTTTTCCAAATATCAGCCTCAGAAGCACTATATTCTGGGAGATATGATCTCTCCAAGTTAGGGTTCCATCCTCTTCCAGAAATCATCCATAAACAGGACACCTGGGTAGATCTGCAATATCTTGGGCTACAGAGGTCCAAATGGAATTCCTAAATATGTTCCAAAAAGGGCACAGACTTTAATTTCTGTGGTCCGAATATCATACTCAAAATATGAACCAGTGACATGTGGAATTTCGTACATCTTTGCTGTTTTGAACATTCCTGTAACAGGTCACCTTGGGAAAAGGATCATAAATCTCAAATGGTGAAACCAATTCTAATGAAACATATGGTTTTGGATCAGGGACATGCGAGGTTACCTCAGTGAGAAATTTAAAACATAGAGTATCAGTAAGTTTGGAGATATCATAGAAACAGTAACAGGCATTTATGCAGAAGAAATCAGAAAATTAGGGCTTCCTGTTCCGGGAGCTTCACTCCATTGTTTTCAGAAAAGGAGTACATTGGACAGCTCCATTTGAAGAGATCTATCTGCTTATCCAATCAGATCTGAAAGATTCCAAGTTTTGAAAATTAGGGTTTCTACGACAAACCCTAGATCAGCGAACTCCAGGACAAGGACGGACACCTCAAATCGGTAAGATCTAATCCTTTGCTATTTCCATTTGAGGTTCTCATTTCAATATGATCTATCACAATAGATTGATGATAATCTTGGTGAATTTGACAACTTCCAAGCATAGAAGTATTTGATCTCTCTGAAGAAACTGGATTGGACACCTACATGAGTATAGAGGTTCTAGTTTCAGAGGGAGACAAGGCCAAAGAAGACATCATGCTCATGCTGCAGAGGATGATGAACCATCCAGAAAGAGATCCAGATATGAAAGTGAAGATTCTTCAAGCGAGGATGAATATGTTCTAATATCAGCTCTCACAGGTAACATTACTCATGGAATTGATGACTGGCTTATAGATAGTGGGGCTTACAAACATATGACGGGATTCAAGGAATCCTTTGTAAGACTGTCAGAACATGAATCACCTCACAAGGATTGAAGAAGAACCTTCTCTCCATTTCGGTATTGATGCAAAAGGAATGCAGGTTGCATTCATAGATGGTCAAGTCATCATGTGGCCAAAAGGAAAGACTATTGATGATGTGGTAGTGATTGGAGAACAAGAAGGAGGCTTGTACAATTTGAAGGGCCATCTAGAACAAGCCTTGATCCATGACATAGTAGAGCCAAATGAGCTTTGGCATAGAAGGCTTGCACATGTGCATTACAGAGCACTACCTATTGCAAGCAAAGCTGTTGAAGGTCTTCCAGAATTTCAAACTATTTGAAGGGAAGAACAAAATCAGAATATGACCTAAAGAAACTAGT
>LPNX010875830.1:9542-35818 GCA_001517045.1 Pseudotsuga menziesii | reverse complement strand
GCAATGGAGAATTTGTATAGCACCATGGGCTACTTACCCATCACATGCATATTAGTAGTATACTGTCATTAATGCAAACATCCTATCATGCATAATACAATAACTAAATATAAACAAATGCATAAACAAATTGTACAAGCCTCCTTCTTGTTTTAAATACCTTCCTAGTTAAGAGGGAGTGTTGATGTATATGTAACTTTGGAATGTATTCTTCTATGTATCCTATGTATTGTAACCTGATGTTTATTCCGGGATGTTTCTATTATGTATTTGAGTCATGTGGTCATACCCCGATGTTCTGATCGAGAGGATTAATAATGTAAACAAGTCATATCAAGTCATTAGGTAAGTCCCCATAGTTTTGGGGCACTTGAGTTATTATACACTAATTAAGGTGTAGGCTCAAGTAGTAATTATTAGGTTGAGACTACATGTGAAATGGCAATTTAAGTGAACGAACTAATATAAATAGAGAGTGTGTGTCTCTCTATTTATCACTTGTGAATTACATCACTTGCTCTCTCAAGTGTGGCGCACCTTTGGAGAAGGAAATACTTTGGCTTGACAGAAGATAGAAGGCTGCTGTTGTGTTGGGAGGTCATCTTACTGTTTTGGGATCACATCTTGTGGTGATACTATCTTAGAGGAAGTTGAGGGGTTTTCTCCATTTATGGTTTCCCCTCCTAAAATCTTTGTCTCTCTTGTCTCTTGTGATATGCTTATGTGATTGTTGTGCTTGTTGTTCTCTCAGTGAAAAGATATTAACATAATGCTAGCTTAAATGTTGAAAAACTAACAATTCTCCCCATCGGTAGATCCAACCGTCGGTTGCAATTGTGTCGACAGCCTCCAGCATCTCCAGTTTGAGGTTGCTTCCTCGACCGGCTAATGTAAGGGTGATTGCAATGATTTTAGCCACAATTTGTGGCGTCCGTGTCGTAATCTGTCCAATCATCAACCCCTTGGAATTCTTTCCCGACAGCGAGCCCGTAAGCTCTTGGACTAACCCTTCTTTAATCCCAATTGGTACAGGGCTTCCTTGGTTGGACAGACCAGTAAGTCATGAGATAACATCCCCGGTAATGTTGATCATCTTGTCGAAGTAGAATCTGTCATTGTGGTAACGACTGATAATGAATTTGACCGCTACTTCTTTCATCCCACCAAAGCTTGCCATCAGTGGTGCGTTAGGGTAGTTGAAGATAGTGCTCTTCCAGATTTTCTCAGTGGCCTGGGTCATCTTTTTGTCGACATAGGCCCATTCTTGGATTTCTGTCCAAAGTTTCTGCCATTGGCCATCTTGGACTTTAGCATTTTTTATGTTCTTTAATCGGCGGACCAAGGGTGTGTCCTCTGCCTGCAGCTCTCTTGCCTTAGTCGCTGCTCGGGTCAGTTTGGGTGCCATTGTGTTGGGTTGGTCAAAGGTGTTACAGGGTTCTTGGTCTTTAGTCGACTGAGGTTGATATGTAGTGCTTCGTCGGTGGTCAATGTGAAATTGGTCGGTCAAATTTTTGATGGTTTTGTTGATAAAATGTGATCCTTGGTCGCTAATCAATGTGAGTGGGCATCCGAATCTAGTGATAATGTTTTCGTAGATAAAATTAACAGCTACCTCACTTGAACATGTATCGACGGGTTCACCTTCTGCCCATTTAGTGACATATTCCACTGTAGTGATAATATATCTTGCACCTGATCTTTTGGCTGGGATAGGAAACAATCCTATGAAGTCTATAGCCCACATTTCGAATGTGAGACTAGGGTTTACATATATCAAGGGAATTTCTGTGCTTGGCATAGGTCGACCAAGTCGTTTACATCTGTCACATCGACTAACGAAATTTTTGCAATCTTTGTGTATTGTCGGCCACCATAATCCTGACTGTTGGATTTTCTTGGCAGTTGTGTCTGCTTGAAAGTGTCTTCCTGCAGGTCCATAGTGTGCTTCATGCATAATTTGTTCTCTCTCATGGTTGAGTACACACCTTCTGAGAATGTCATCTAACCCCATTTTGTACAAAAATCCATTGATGAGGCTGTAGGGTGCAGCCTTCATAGCTAAGATTTCTTTTTTCTTGGTGCTTAGACCTTCTGGTTCCTGACCTGTCTCTAAGAACTGAGCTATTTATTCTAGTTCTTCAGGTATTGCTTCTATGTAGAATAGATGTGCATCCGGCAAGTCGTCGTCGACTCCGGTTGATTCCTCTCCTATGTCTATACGTCATAGATGGTCGGGCCCGACATTTAGTTTCCCTGGTTGGACAATGACTTCAAACTCAAATTCTTGAAAAAGAAGTAGCCAGAGACAAATTCTCCCATGATGAAGGGGTTTATTGACGAGGTATTTCAAATCTTGATGGTCGATGTAAAATGTGAAGGGGTTGACAAAGAGGTAATGTTGATACTTTTGGAGGGAAAAGACCATACCTAGGGCTTCTCTTTCAGTGGTCGAATAGTTCCTTTCAAACTTATTTAATTTTTGACTGCTGTAGACTATAGGGTAATCCATCCCATCATCCCCTGGTTGAGTCAAGATTGCTCTGATTGCTATTCCTGAGGCATCGATATGCACATGAAATTTGGTCGACCAGTTTGGAAATTTGAGTATGGGAGCTTCGACCAATTTTCTTTTCAGTTTGTCGAAGGAGATATCGCATTCCTCTGTCCATTTAAATTCTTGGTATTCTTTTAGTAATTCTTCTAGAGGGTAGGTCATGTCTGAATAGTGTCTTATGGATTTCCTATAATAGCCTGTATGGCCCAGTAACACCCGAACTTGTTTAGGGTTTATTGGTGGCTTCAGGTCAAGGATGATTTTAATCTTGGCAAAATTGACTTTGATACCATCTTTATAGACATTATTCCCTAAGAGTATCCCTATGGGGGTCATAAAGATACACTTCTTAATGTTCAGGGAGAGTTGAATCTGTCGACATCTCTCCAGCATGAGTCGGAGCCATGTGCAGTGATCTTTTAAGGTGGAGTATATAGTCCAATCATCGAAGTATACTGCCATGGTTTTATAGATATATTCTTGGGAAGTCTTGACAACAATTCGAGAAAACACTGCGGGCGCATTCTTTATCCCAAAAGGCATAACTTTGTAAGCAAAAGAGCCAAATTCACAGACAAATGTTGTCTTCTTTTGATCTTCTTCTACTATGGGCACTTGGTTATACCCTGAGAAGCCATCTATGAATGAATAACATTCATGTCCTGCAACCTCATTCAAGATCTCATCAACATAGGGTGTTGGGAATGGATATGTTAATGTTACTTTGTCAAGCTCCGTAAAGTCGACACAAATTCTCAACCTTGTCGGGTCATGTTTCTTTGGCTGCACGACCATGGGACTTTCCCATTTGGACTGATCGATGGGGTAAATGATCCCTGCTGCTAACATGTTGTCGATTTCCTTTTTAACTATTTCTTTGTACTTATGAGCTAGTTTATAAAGTCTTTTCTTGACAGGTCGGACATCAGGTTTAGTGTCTATTTTCATTTCTCCCATATCTTGTACTAAGCCTTTTAAGTCTTTATAGTCCCTTGCAAATACATCCTGGAACTCTCTAAGTAAGTTCGCTATTTTAGTGGTATGTTGTTCATTCTAGTAGTCACCAATCTTGGCTATTTTTGGTCAGTCGTCATTTGAAATGTTGACCTACTTAGTTTTCACTTTGGCATCTAGCCACTCTGGTGCTTTAGCTTCATTGATCGACCGACTTCCTTCTGTGAACTGTGAGAATGTGGCAGGGAAGTCAGCTGCAGTCATTCTGTCAAGATCTGGTTTGTCGGTGGTCTCGACTTTCAAGATTGAGTAGATGGGTTTTGTTGTTTCCATGTGGTCGGTCTTCCATCTAAATCTTTTCCCTTCTGCGTGTTCATTTTCTAAGTGTAAATTCCTCGATTGTGATTTTGATTCGGTTTGTATCTTGTTACAGTCCTTGATTTGTCAATGGTCTTGGGAGGGTTGTTTTTCTGTTGATTGGAGAAATTGTTTGATTTGGTGTGCTGTCCTAGCCAATTTTTTGTTTTGAGGTATGAACTAGAAGTCCTTAATAAATTTTTCTTTAATTTCATGCTAAAAGAATGTTTCTCCTCTGGCTTCCTCCATATTATACCATTTATTAGGTAATTTGGCTAGGGTTGAAGGAAACAAATGTGGCCAGGCTCGCTCATCTTTGTATCCAAGCCTTCTGTATTCCTTTTCACAAAGCTTGATGTGTTCTTCTAGGTTTTGAACTTAGATAAAGATAGGGATTTGAGCTTTCTGGGTTAACTTTTTTCCACCAAACCGTTCGACAAAGAAATTTGAAGCAGTTGTCTAGGTCTGAAGTTTTGTCTGATGGGTATCCCACCATCTAGCTGCTTGACCTGTAAATGTTTCCATTAAGCTTTGAATTCTTCCATGTTCTCCAATATTTTTAGATACTTGTTCGACATGCATGATTGGGGATTCTCTCTCCTTATACCTGGGCAGTTGAGTAGTATGTAAGCTGGTTGGTTGTAAGGTGGGTCGTTCCCTGACTTTCTTTTCAAATAATTTGGGGATAATTGATACAATGAAGCACTGTCGGGTGGGTTTTTTTTGTACTTTTTGTATAGTCTAGCACCCTCTTTCTTGTGTTTCATAATTTTCCATTTCCCGATCATATAATTCAGCATCTGAATTATAACCAATTGAGTCTTGGTTACCTAAGTGAAGTTCTCCATGGATGTTGGGCTTTGTGTAGTCCGTATTGTTTCGGATCTGATACAGTTGTCTGACATCAACTTCCTCATCAATCGTTTCAGTCCAAGGTGCTCCTTGGGAAGGATTAATGGGTACAATGACTTTGTGATGATTTCCTTTTAACTTAATTCATTCTTTGTCTAAGGATATGGAGGCTTTCATCTTCCGTCCCCAAGGTCGACCGACTAGTACTGGGAAGGAACTAGATCCTTCCTTTGGGTCAATAATTTCGAAATCAACCTTAGTTGATATTCCTTTGATGGTCGTGTCGACATTTTTCCAAACCCCAATGGGTTCAATGAGACCTTGGTTGACGAGTTTTAGGTAGATGCCTGACTCATAGAGTCGAGGTCGGCCCATCTTTTCCCATGTATCCCGAGTCATGATATTTACCTGAGATCCGAAATCAAGCACTACATGTTGGACGTGGAACCCTTCGATTTCCAGGTCGACAAGTGGGTCGACATCGTTTTTGTATTTTTGGTTTAGGCTGCATATGTTCTTAGTTTGTTTTTCGGTATTAGTACTTTTTATTTGATGCAATAAATCAATGAATTGGGCTACAGATTTGTTTGTTTGAGTGAGATAGAGTAGTTGCTGTACTGTGTTAGGTCAACTGCTAACGAGGTCTTCTTTTTGTGCGATGTCTTGAAATATGTGTGTTGCTTCTTGATATGTGTTTTTTTGCGTTATAGGGTCAAGATAAGCATTTATGTCTTTAATCTTGCTAATTTGGGGGTTATCAGGCCCTGTTTTTGTGCCTTGTCATGTAACAATATGTAAATTCTTAGTAGTTAGCACATCATGTTTTTGTACACAAGACAAGACATTAACATTCTTCTTTGTATTGATTTTCTCTAGCATAGTAGGACAATCCTCCAATGAGTGATCGCCTACTCCATAATATGTACAAAATTTAAGATCAGTTCTATCCTTGTATGGACAGTCTGCGTATCGGTGCCCTTCTTTATAACATATGAAACACTGGGTGGGTCGACGAGTTCGTATGTCGTGATTCCCAGGGAGTCGACCTCTTCCTCCAAACCCTTGTCATCGATTGTCGTATCGGCACTGATATCGTCGGTCATCGTACCTTTGTCTATTCTGGTTGTTTGTATTGTTTTGCTTGTTGTTTTGCGCTACTGCATTCCTTTGGTAGACCGCCTGATAGTTCTGTCAGTTTTTCAGGTTTCACTAATAGTTGGCTGTGTTGTGACTTTTAGTCTCACAGATGGCGCACCAGGTAGATTTTGCATTTTTCATGTTAAACAGACAATATTTCATAGAATGATCTTCGTGCTCCTGGAAAATGTCGCAAAATGCTTTAGTTTGCACAAAGTGGACTTCTTGTCGATTGTATTTGTGTCGACAATTATCTTTCGTGTGCCGGCCGTGGAACATTTAGTACACCAGATTTGTTGATTCTTGAGGGTCAGTTCTTTCAAAGACTTCTGTACATTCTTGAGCTGTTCCTCTAGCATGTGGTCCGTCGGATACGTAGGTATGTCTTCGTCCATTTCCACCTACAGAGCTTTGGTCAGCGCATATTCATATGTCTTGAACGTTTCCAGACTGATATGTCGGTGTACTTTCTATGATAATCCTACAAGGAACCATTGAATTAGTAGTTGTTCATCAATAACATAATCTAATTGGATTAATAGGTCCTTCCAACATTTGTCGTAGTCGCGGACTGTCTCCCCTGGCTTTTGCTGTGTTGTTTTGAGATTTTTGGCAGCCAAGTACTTAGCATCTGGGGTTTTGAAGAATGATAAGAACTGTGCCTTAATCTTAGCTTTCGTTGCTCTGGGTTTCCTTTCTGAAAAGGTCATGTACCATGTCAAGGCCCTTTTCCGTAAGGCTCCCCCAAACTGAGCCATCTGTCGGTCTTCATCCGTCACCTGGTTTGCTTCCCAGGTTGACTCGCAGACGAACCAATGTTGTATGGGGTCTTCATCACCCTCATAGAGAGGAATGTGAGCTGATCCGTGACCCATGTCTGAATCACTTTCACTTCTCTCAGAAGTTAGCGGAGGTGGAGGTGGGGGTGGTGGTGAAAGTGGTGGGTTTATTGATATAGTCGGGCCTGCAGGGTTTTGGTGGATGGAACTTGTGCTCCCATCGGTGGTCAATTCGTCTTCGACGTACAGTGGGTTGTTGTGGATTTCTACTATCGATGGTCGACGTACAAGAGTTCATTTCTCTTTAATTTCTTTAGTTTCAGTTTGTACTATTATTGCATGGCATGTTACATTTCTGTAATTGTCTAACCATACCACTTTCTACTCAATCATTTAGCTTGAGGCAGATACAAATGTCAATCACACAATATGGAAAATAATAAAGCTTCGTATTATAATTATTAACTTCTCCAAAATGTGCACACGTCGCCTCTTTATTTACAGCGCAGCTGATGATACATTTATTTTTATTTGATATACTCTCTTACATCTTGCGTTGCCACTTCATCTCAGAAGTTCAGAAGTTGCTGCCCGACATGAAAATGCCTGTCAACAAAACAAAAAGAGGGATTACATTCATTCATTACGTTTATTAAAACTGCCACAGTTCATGCAGCTACATAAATAAAATCACTTAATTAGATGACTTACGAGTTGGGCGAGAATGTGGGTGAGAATGTTGTCGAATGTCACAATGGCGGGGGGACTGTTGGACGTTGCACGTATCGGGAAGGTATCTTGCTCTCTCCAACTATTGCTCCTCATGACCATAACCACCACGTCTTTCCTCTTCCTATCTTCGCCTTTGTTTCTCTTGATCGTCTTCCTACCTTCGCCCATGCCCTTCCTCCCCACGGCAGCTGTGCCACTCTTCCTCTTCCTCTCTTCATTGTTCTTCCTCCTCGCGGCGGCAGCGGCGCTCTTCCTCTTCCTCTCTTCGGTGCTCTTCCTCCCCGTGGTGGCGGCGTCCTTGATTGACTACATTGGCCTGAGATTCCATGAAGATGACATCCAAAGATTGGTTGAGAAATCACTGTATGGCTTCACAGGTCTGCTTGGTCAATTTCTTCAAAAGATGTACTTGAAGATGACATCCAAAGATTGGTTGAGAAATCACTGTATGGCTTCACAGGTCTGCTTGGTCAATTTCTTCAAAAGATGTACTTGGAAGGGGGGGCACTCCTTCCTATGTTGGTAAGAGCAAGTGGATACTTCAAAGGGAGGGTGCTGCCTAAAACGTCACCCAGTTTCCCTTGAGCAGTCGACGTATGATAAGCTGTCGACCCTTGTATGTTTCGTCTCCTAGTCGACTCCATATGCTGTAGTCACCAGCTCGTAGTCATAGATCATCTTTGATAATAGTCTGGATTCTAGTATGTGGAATTGTCGGGGAAAGGGTTATTCCATCGTCGGGAGCTCTTATTTGGAGAGCTTTTGGCTGCTCTATCCACACTTCTTCCTCCATAGGGGACACCTCTTGTTCTACGCCCTCTTCCCGTCGGTCATGACCCGACTCTGGCGGATTCTCTTCACGGTCGTTCTCCCTAGGGTTTTGCTCTCTGCACAGCTCTGCGGCTCTTTCGCATCTTGATTCCCTGATCTTCTATCTTTCGTCCCTTTCTTGTTTTTGAATGTTCGACATACTTTCGTACAATACTATTTTCTTCAGGTCCGCTACGGTTGAATTTTCATTACTGGTGACAGCTCCTCTTTTAGGCCGACTAGGATCCACTATACTCTACCTCCGACACATGACCAGCTACCCCCCCATAGCCTACCCAACGCTTTTAGAAATCCCAGATAGTTTGAATCACTTGCTCAGGAAGTATTCCCACTCCCTTTCTGCAATAAATTTCTCCCACTTCCTCTGCTTCTCCGCCCAGTTGGTGTTTGGTGGCTGTTCGCACAGTGGTGGTCTAGGTTCGATGATGTGGCCTGCTCCATTCTCTAACAAGAATTTGAACAGCAAGGTCCGTAGGGAGCACAAGAATTGTTCGATGAAATCTGTGTAAAATTTTGCTTTAACAGTTTCCACCGACGTTTGGTCTTCGACTGCTTGCTCCTCACAGAAGTCGTTGGCGATTTGCTCGAACCACTCCGACAAATTTGTTCGACCTCCTCGGAATAGTTTATCTAGCAACTGCTATTCTTTAGTTGCATCTGGCTTTCTCATCCAGAAGATGCTTCAACAGTTGTGGCACGGATTCGACGAATTTTTCATGTGTCTCTGTGAAAAATATTGCTTTGGCTTCAGCGACTGTTAATCTGTTTCTTCTTGCGTAATTTTGCAAGTAGTTCGCAACTTTACGGTCCCACCAGTCCTTGATCTCCTGCTCTGGTATCATATGTGAGCATATATTTTAGACATGTCTCAGCAACGAAACCAATGTTGTAATCTCACAGATCACATAAGGTTACCAATAATACATACTAAACATACATAACTATAAATCAGAGACAAGAGACAAGAACAGATAGGAAAACAAATTATATTATTGCAATGATTTAATACAAGGCAGAGAAGTGAACTAAGTTCTTGTTTGGCTCAACAGCCTAATATATACAATGTACAGCCAGTTACAAAATAACTACCTGTCGGCTCGGTGAACCGACACGACTTGTAGTTAATCGACTAATCTTCTAGTTTAGTCGGCCTACTAATTTAGTCGGCTGATCGACTAAGTCAGCCCATTGACTTAGTCGGCTGATAGAATAAGTCAGTATTTTTTCAAGTCGACTTCGTTGACTTTCTCCTTCTACACCAAGTTCCATCGAACATCCTTAGGTATAGACCTTCTTCAGTTAGGTAATAATGATCATTATCCTCTACAATCTTCAATTCTTCCTTAGACATGTAGTTACACTCGGTAAGGAATATTAATCTGTATGGAGACATTATGAAATCTTCTCGAATACTCTTATAATGGCTGAAGTATTTATGTTCCCAAAACAACTGGTATGCATATTATACAGGAGTTTTGTTCTTATCCCACAGGAAATTCAGTGCTAGGAATTCCTGTGTGCACAAAATACAATCGATCAGAAAAGAGCTCATATAGAACTCTAAATTCTTTTGTTAGATTCCTCCAAGCACTGCGCTTATGCATGAGGACAAGCTGTTGGATATTATATTGGCCTAATTAAAAATTTTTCCCTCAGTGGCAACAAAGAAAATCATTGGAACCCAGGTTAATTTGTAGTATTTTCCATTTGCTCACCCAAATATCTTGTTCAACATTAAAGATATCAGCCTATAAGGAGTGCGCAGGTTCGTGGTTTCATATTCCCTAGAAGCCCTTGTATGAAACTGCTTCCCAGGAACCATCATTATTCGGACATTGTCCAAAATATCAAGGTCAAGCTCTTTTAACCACTTTTTTGTTAGATAAGTATGAGGAGTGGGTAGCTTGCAGGCCTGAGCTACATAAGCTGGGCTATAAGCAGCAAAACCTTGTCCATCCACATTTGACAGAATCGTCTTGGTTACATCGGCCTTTGGGAGGATCCATCCTATCACTTACGTACACAGAAAGAGTTTTGGTCGCGTGGCAGCCTTCGTAATAGCTGACCTTTCTATGTTGGCATATATTGGAAAATCCTCTAACCCTGTATCTGGGATGCTCTGATCCTTAATCATTTGGTATATTTTCCCCCATCTGTACTCGGGTTCACTGCCAGTAATAGCCTTGGTATCTTCGTATATAACTTCTACTCGTGTTATGACCTCTACTTCTGGATCATCTTCCGTGGCTTGCACCTTCTTCTTCCCTTTTTGAGGCATATTGTTATATAGATGATGAGGTTGTTTAAACCATAAAACAATATGTTAGAATCTATTCATTTCAAACACATATAATTGTGACTGATAAATTTGACACTAAATATGATCAAAAACGAAAAACCAAGTTTTTTAACCAGAAATTTTACCAAATAATCATGATACATCTTAGAAAGTTTTCTATTCCCTCAAATCATGCAATACTATATTGAAAATTTTAAATTACAAGTTTAAGACTTTTCAGGAGAAATATTGGACATGATTCGCAGGAAAGAGAGCTTTGTTTTAGGGCATTGAGGGATTTCTCATGGAAATACATGTCCTTTGGTAGAGTAACCCTAACACCCTCGTAGGGTAAAAAAGAAATACATGAATAACATGAAGAATACCCAAACAGATAGTTAGGGATTTCACTTCAGACTTAAAACTTCCTCCCGTAGCTTGAAAAAAAACAATGGCTATCCATGAAAATGAAAACTCTAACCGGGCCAATGGCCATAATCCCCCCACCCTTCCATTGGTGAAATGAAGGAGTGGTGCAGACGGCGAAACGCTCGTCTGCCCATAATCCTCCTACTGCAAAAAACTATCAGAGAAACCTTCATGGCGAGAGATGGGCGAACAATGGCTTGGGGTAGGGAGGAAAACCAACATCTCTGGATAAAAATGGAAAGAGCAAGGCTTCATCACTCGAGGTGAAACATAGAAAAATATAACCTTGGAGTCTAAATAATCTTCACAAAGATGTAGAAAAATCTAACCGTACCAAGTTATCACAATAAACCCTCCAAGTATCATACAAGAAAAAGGGTTGAGATCCTACCTGGCTGCTGAACGAGCTGGAACAAGTGTGGTCATAACTGAATAGACCCACTCAATGACTGACAGATCCATAGATTCAAATAGTGAATAATAACCACAATGCACCTCCTCACGGGCTTAAAAAGACTTAACGAAACTAGCATAGTCAAGTAATAAATGCGCCTTGGTTGAACAACCCCGTTGGTGACCAAAAGGTAAAGCGTTGAAAAAGATCTTGAGAGGGAAAATGATGGATTTGGGCAGAAAAAAAGAAAGGATCCAATATTATCGGGAGGCTACGTACTTAACCTACCAGGACAGGGTAATGGTTTAAAGATCCATCGGTAAAGTGACCAACTAACCATCCGCAATGGAATTGGAAGACTCCTCGGAAAGATTAACGGTTGCATATCTGATTACTCATGTGAAGCGTCGGCAAGGGATTCATCAACAAACTCTTCAGAAGAATCAGGGACAAACAACTGAAATGGTGGGTGGGTAAAAAAAAAATCTTTTGCAGACATTGGAAACTAAAACAACAATTCAATCTGGTACGTCGGATAAACTCCATGAGTTCATCCGATGCTTTAGGTGAAAAAAGATTTTTGCTTTTAACAAAACAACTTGCAAAAACTAAGTTATAAAGAAAATCCTGAAGGATCAAGGTAGACTTTTGAGCCTTTAAAAAACTAGAAATTCAAAGAGAAAGTGGTGGGGCCTAAAACATAAATTGTTTTGGGATGGTGGTTGTAGCAGCAACAATTGGCGACTAACTGGTGAACACAGATCTCTAAACAAACTGGCCTTTGAAACAAAAACTTCTTTATGACCTTTGGTTTATATCCATTTAACTCGATTTTCTTTAAGCAATTATTTAATCATCCAGACTTTCAAGAAATGTAAGATTCAGAACTTGTCATTGATTTCAGTCCACTGGAATAAGGAAACCATACTTTCATAGTTTTGAAAACTCTTCCAAGGAAAAAATATGAGATTCATTTACCTCTGCATTTGCTTACTTTTGGCCAGGACACCACAGGATTGTAACATGATTAGGACAAGCACATTCATTTGTTCCTCGTTCCCAAGCCTTTTGCATTCTTTTGATGCTTCCACACTTTTTGTCTAATGAGTCATTCTGGATTTCTCTTTCTTACATTTGATTTTTGATTTAGGTTCTTCCATCCATAGTGTCCTTTTATTTACTAATTTATGCTTCATCGCACTTTCGAAGATATCCTTTTCTTTTATGGAATCTTGACTCTTGAGCCTTTTGGGTTTAATTGTGGCATGGGATTATTTTGAATACCATACACCTGTCTGTCCTATTTCATTTCCATGGATCCTAGGATGCAAGCTTCCTAGGATAGATATTAAGGTGAAGTGGATGGAGCCTTAGAATAGTATTCTATACTTCTTCAGTCTTAGTTATTTAACAGGACTTCAATGTGTTCCAAAAATAACTTTCCTTCCAAGATCTATCATATTAAAGAATCCTATAATAATAAATTCTCACATAGAAAACATTCAATAAGAAGTTCTTGGCTTTAAAATATACACAGTTTGTTCAAATCCCAATGTATTCCAACACCAAATGTTGAGCTGGTTTATTAAAATAAACTAGAGTAAAACATAGAAAAAACAACAATGAACTGACATAAAGCAAAGCAAAAAAAAAAAGGTTTATTTATGTACAGATAGGTTCTCTCAAAATACTAGGTAAAGTAAGGTTTCATAACCAAGCCATTTACAGGAAGATTCTCTTCCCATCCTTGCAAATCCTGAAGTTTATATGTTGAGGAACCTAACTTTGCAGCAATCAGAAATGGGCCAACCCAGAGATGTTGAAACTTAGTGTGCTTACCCTTTTCATCATGCAGGTGATCCCATTTAATGACTAAATCTCCAACTTCAAAACTCTTATTTATAGAATTATGCTTTTCAAACCATCTCTTCACAATCTCTTGCTGATGTTTAAATATTTCTTTAGATTTGAGCCTAGACTCTTCTAACTTAAGAAAGGTATTGATTCTGACTTGTAATACTTCATGGCTAGATCCTCTTGAAGCTTGGGCTAATTGGGAGGCCATAGGTAAAATGTTTGGTGGAAAAATGGCTTCATTTCCATCGACTAGAGTGTAAGGTGAGACTCCTAAGGAAATGTTTTGTGTGACTCAATCAGCCCAGAGTGCATTCGGGTGAGCTATATGATAACTTCTTTGGTTTTCTATGATAGTCTTCTTCAAAATTCTAGTGATATTTTTATTGGTAGATTCAGCTAATCTATTATGTTGGGGATAATAATTAGTAGAATAATGTAAATTCATTCCTTTATCATTATCAAATTCTGTAAGTTTAATTGATGAGAAATAAGATGCATTATTAAAAACCAGGGAAATTGGAACCCCAAACTTGGTCATAATATGCTCTTGCAAGAAATCAAGGATTGCATCTTCATTTACTTTCTGTATTGGAATGGATTCCACCCATATAGTGAAGTAATCGGTAGCTGTAAGGATGTACTTGTGCTACATTGAAGAATTGGGATTAATTTCTCCAATCATATCAATTCCCCACTGTTCAAAAGGTTCTGAGACCACAATTGGTTGTAATGGCCCAACTAATCTAACAAGTCTTCCTCCACTAAGCTAGCTTGTATTGCATTTCCTAACATACGCATCTGCATATTTGAACAAGGTTGTCCAATAGTATTCTTCCCTTAAGTTCTTGTGGGAAATAGTATCCCCTGAATAGTTCCTGTTGCTGCCGCAACTTTTTCTCCCCGATTTTATTTTACTTAAACTCTGGGACCCCTCCTCATCATTTTTGTGTGGATTGATTGTTAAAGGCTTTGCACCCTTGAGCATATCTGTTCGTGTTCAAGTTGAATGCCCGCTATTTTTTTTTCCTTGTTCAGTTTAGTTTGAGTCATGCGGTCTGTTTTAATCCCATAGAACATGAAATTTTTTCCTTAGCAAAGAAGAATTGTTTTTGGCTATAGTTGACCCTTAACACTGTTGGTTTTCTCTTTGGATCGGGCCTCTTTCGGAAGATGTTGAGTCTCATCTCACCCGCCGTTGCGGCTCCTTGATCAAACTTTCAGCCCGATTGGAGTTTCATCCGACGTTCGATTCATTTGTTTAGACTGCCTGCTCCCAAGTTTCTACTCGCCCGCCGTTGCGGATGGAAGGATAAAGTTAGCTCCCGATTAGAGTTTCATCAGATGTCCGGCTTAAGCTCTTTTCTCCTGCCCGCATGTGTTCAGCCTTTACCCCCTCCACCGTTGCGGGTGGTAGAGCAATTTAGCCTCCGACACACTCCTCTCTGGTGTCCAATTGCCTTTATCGCCCGTGTTGTCACTTTCCTGGTTCTTATGCTTCCCCGTCGTTGCGGCTCCTAAAGTCTTTTCCCATCCGATGCAGAAGTCTGTTCCCGTCCGATCCAAGTATCGCCCGACTGCCGATTTATTTTGCCGCGAGTTCTCGCCCGAATGAACCAGGATAGCCCCATGTGGATTTATCATTATGGTTAGAAATTTGCAATGCCTAATATCTCAGCTTAGTGGATAATGCCCCAAAGTTGTCTGTAGGTTTAATCCCATAGATCGTTGAAGCAACTTAGAGCGAAGAAAAGGACAAAAAAAACGAATGACAGAGGCACAGAGGAGGCAGTTCCAGCAGTTACGGTCAGAAGGTAAACACCTATGGAAAATGATTGGGAAAACGCAACGACCAGAGAAGAAACTGAATCGTCAAGGATGCTGAAAGGTCACACGCTGGAGGAAGCCCAGAAGACAAGGGTTGTAGTTTAAAATAACGAGAAGCCGGACTGAAAGAGGGCTTTTTCCCTGGAAAAAATTGTAAATGTTTGCTTGTAAGAGGAACTACTTCGTTTTACAAAAGGAATTGCAATTCTACCTGGTTGGAGAAAGTGAAATGGAATGTATCAATGCGTTTCGATGAATGATGTTGGAAAGGAACTATTTCGTTTTCAGCTGCGTTTCATTTACTATGAGAATGTTTAATTTCCTGAACCTATGTTCTTATTGAACGTTCTTTGAAATTTTCATGATCTTTCCATGTGAGTAATAATGGTATTCATACAGCAATTGGCTACCTGGTTGTTAAATATTTGTGATTGTTCATGTTTCTGAAAGGAGTATCAGCTAACTGTAACCCTTCATACTGCATGTGCAAAAAACTGAATTACTCACTAAAAATTGATGGCTCGCTCCCTAGTGTTAGATTAGACAATTAGTTTCTTTTTCATTGTATATGATTTGGTTGCCTGCGGGTCTAAGACGAGAGGTAAGAACCTGCGCATCACATCGTGACCACCCCTCACAGTCTAATCACCTTGCACTTAGTTAGGCACGTGCATTTCATCTCTTAAGTTAAAATACAAAAAAAAAACTTGGTGGACCGGGCCGCAACCGGTAAAGCTTTGTTTTTTTTTTTTTTGTTACTTGACTCATGGTAGCCGGACCGCAAACCGGATGGATTCCCTATACCAAACAGTCAGCGGGATAGTTGGGAACGTTGATTGGGGAGAATCCCTTACTGTTGCCGCCTACGAATTTCTAGGCCTCAACAGTTTTGGCGCTAGAAGGAGGGCCGCCAGTGTATGGCTGGCCAAGGAAACCCATTTTACAGAGATCATTCCGCTGGTTACAGTTTTGAAAGTAGTGTACCGCATAATCCATTTCCAGAAGAAGAAAACAAAGAACATCTATATCCTGTTCGCAACGAGATCGTAAATGATCTAAGAAGACATACCCGTGCGTATGTAAAGAAGATTGGAGGGTTGCCAATTATCCAAGAACTGCCTAGAAGAGAGTACAAGAAGAATGACCATCCTTTAAGTGAATATTCGGTGTTGGTAGGAGACTGGGAAGAACTTGTGGAAACCACCTTACAGGAGGTTGAATTTCCTTTGAACCAAGTAGGTCCAGACACTCCTCACAGTTCTCCTGTTCGCACCCCTGCTGGTTCACATCCCCACACCCCTGTTGGTTCACCTCCGCATTCTCCACCCCAACTCATGGCCGATGTTAACGCCAATCAACCCCCACCTAATCCTCCGCCACCTGCATGGAAATCCAGGTCACCTCTGAATCTGACCCCGCCGTTGCATGACCTACCTCAAGCCTTCGAAAAGTTATTACCTAAGTTCGACCCAAATGAGAAGATATTAGTGGATGATCACTTACAGAGTTTTTATTTGGCTATAGAAGGACTGAAGGCAGGGGAGCATGAATATGTGGTTTGTAGATTGTTCCCACATACCCTCAAAGGAGCTGTAGCCTCTTGGTATTTTGGACTGCCCGCCAATTCTATCCCAGACTGGGATACTTTCGAGAGAATATTCAGAAGTAAGTATGCCATCCAAAAGACTCACGTTGCCCTCATGAAAGGACCGTGTGCATTGAAGAAAGAGAAAAAATAAAAGGTGCACAGCTTTACACAAAGTTTTGCAGCATATCTAAAAAATTTCTCCAAAATAGATAAGCCTTCAGACAAAGTACTGATTGAATACTATACTTCAGCTTTGGGTCCTGATTTAGCCATGTTTGCAAAAGGTAGGACCAAGCCTACTTTGACGGAGACTTATGAAGAGGAAGAAGTGGTGGAGGCTGAAAGGGAGAGCGTCGAAGATTATCCTGAACAGTCAGGGGAGAAAAGGAAAACCTTACTTTTTACTAAGCCCAAAGAGGAGAAAGCACTAGACTATGAAGGTATGGCCAAAATGGTGCAAAATATCTCTAACAAGATCATAGATTTAGAGAAAGAAAAAGAAGCACAAAAGTTCTACAGGCCATACTATAAGAAAAGAGAAGACAGCAACCAGACCCAACCTCCTCCTCAAAGGAATTCATCCATGAATTTGACAGACATAGGTATGGAAAATTTCTATACTTTTCATCAACAGCCTCACTCCGAAAAAAATTGTCCGCAATGGATAAATTCAATGACATTGGTCATGAATCAGATGTTGGATTCTAGACTGACAGAAGAAGATGATGAGGAGAGGAAAGAAAATGCTACTTCCACTTCTACAAAAGAACAGAAGGAAGAGACTATGGCATTATGGAGTTCTGTTTTCGTGCTCGACGCTGAAGAGGAAGATACTCAAGGACGCAAAGGAGTCAGAGAGGCTAACGTGACAACTAGAAGTAAAGGGACGGTTAGTGATGATAGTCTTTTACTCCCAAAGATCAGGAAGCTGCAAAGGAATGTCAGGAAAAAGTTTCAAGACAAGGCCTTGGCTGATCAGATACTGGAATTCACTATTACCAGCCAAGACCCTAGACAGAACAGAACATCGCCTGAGTCAAATCAAGAGAACGTGAGTGCTGGTAAATCTCAGCCTACTAGATCACAAATTGAATATGACATTGTTGAAGATTTGAAGAAGGTGAAAGCAAACGTCCCGTTGTTCGAAATGTGCAAAGTACCTCAACAGAAAGAAAAACTATTGAAAGCACTTGAAACGTTTGAAGAAAAACTGCCCACTGAAAATCAGCCCCAGGATGAAGAAGAAATTGGAGAAGCTAGCACCGGAGGTATGTCTAAAACTAAACATCCACCTTTCCTCCTGACATTTGAAGTTTTCAATCATAACATGCACAATTGTCTAGTAGACTCAGGGGCGTCAATTAATGTCATGGCCATATCGGTATGCAAGAAAATAAATGGGCAGCCTAAGCCATCCATGTGGAGGGTGGTGCAATTGGATAAGACAGACGTTAAGGTGATTGGTGAAATGGAGGACGTCCTAATTCGCCTAGCATATGATAGCAGAGTATGCCAAGTTATTAACATCGTAGTGGCTGACATACCAGATGCTTACGGCCTGGTCCTGAGTAGGGATTAGTCAGCTAAATTAAATGGGTATTTCGCTTCAGATTGGTCACATCTTTGGTTACCATACAAAGGAAGCCCCAATCAAATCAAAGTTCTGAGAGAACCTTACATGAAGTATAACATCACTCAATTGGATGAGAAGAATGTACCGGTTGAATCTATATCGGGAAACTATTTTCTTGAACTAGAACCAGGGAATTATCAAGCGGAAGAAGCCAGCAGCACATCTGACACTCAGCCTGATCTACTTTGTTTTTCTCAAACTGATGAGATTGACTGTAAAATAGTAGATTTAGCTGTAGGAGTAAATTCGGTTGCAGTAGATATGTGTTTTCTGGACTCTATATTTTGACGGCTCAAAGACGTTAGAAGGGTCAGGGGCCGGCTGCATCCTTATTGATCCAAAAAAATAAACACTTCCTTTCTTGTAGATTAGAGTTTGAGTGTACTAACAATACAGCCGAATATGAAGCATTATTGCAGGGACTCAAGAAAGCGATCGAGCTAGAGGTTAGTAATTTAAAAGTTTTTGGGGACTCGGAAATAGTTTTGAAACAAATAAGAAATCAAATACATTGTGTCTCCCCTCACTTGAAATCTTACCAAAACGAGGTATGGGATTTGCTTAGACATTTTTATGCATTTAATATTATTTCAATCCCAAGGATAAAAAACGCAGCTGCTGATCTTTTAGCTACATCAGCTGCCAGGCTGGTTCCCACTAATAACAAATGCTCTATTGAATTACTTTTCAGGCCTTCAGTACCGAACATGATCACCAACCTGCGAGTATTTGACGATGATCAACAGATAATTGAATGCTTGACAAATGATGAAGTCTTTAAAGGGGCTATCATAGACAATGAGGAACATTAGGCTGAAATGAAATATAACAATTTCATTCCCAAAGGATTTAGGACGTTGGAGAAAATGTTTGACTTGAATGAGAAATTTAGAAGACCCGCTAATGTGAAGACGCACAGCTCAACTCTACAGTTTGAGTTAATTAAATTAGGGACTGAAACGGATCCCAAGTTCGTCAACCTCGGTAAAAGTTGTTCACCCACAGAAAGGGACAAGTTTCTCAGTCTGTTTAAGCAGTACAAGGATGTCTTCGCCTGGATGTATGTATATTTGAAAACTTACGACACTAGTATTATTAAGCATATCATTCCTATTAAAGCTGGAATTAAGCCATATCAACAGCCGTTAAGGAAAATGCACCCCAAGCTGGAGCCGCTGATTCAAAGCGAGGTGAAGAAATTGCTAGACGCCAGGATCATCTTTAAAGTCAGGCATTCTGAATGGGTGTCAAACCTGGTGCCTGTCAGGAAAAATTCAGGAGAAATCAAACTGTGCATGGACTTCAGAAACTTAAACCGCGCCTCAGATAAAGACAACTACCCGGTACCTCCCATGGAGCAATTGCTTCAGATGGTTTCTGGTTCTGAAATGTTTTCATTGTTAGATGGTTTCTCTGGCTACAACCAAGTATTGGTATCCGAAAAAGATCAATTAAGGACAACATTCAGAACTAAATGGGGAACTTTTGCATATAGAAGAATGCCCTTTGGACTGATTAATGCTGGAGCAACATTTCAGAGAGCGATGGACATAGCTTTTCGTGGATTGATTGGGAGAAGTGTGGTGGTCTACCTGGACGACATCATGATTTTTTTGAAGAAAAGAGGGGAGCACGCGTTCCACGTAAAGCAAATCTTTGAACGCTATAGGAAATATGGTATTTCCCTCAATCCTAAGAAGTGCGTGTTCACAGTTACTGAAGGTAAGTTACTAGGCATATAGTGTCGAAGAGGGGTATATCCATAGATCCGAAAAGAATTAAGGCTATTGAGAAAATCCCTATGCCTCATAATAAAAAGGGGATGCAATCCTTCAT
Organism: Pseudotsuga menziesii; assembly: GCA_001517045.1. Classification (NCBI taxonomy): domain Eukaryota; kingdom Viridiplantae; phylum Streptophyta; class Pinopsida; order Pinales; family Pinaceae; genus Pseudotsuga; species Pseudotsuga menziesii. The sequence continues at coordinate 15,783 of LPNX010875830.1, read as the reverse complement.
GGGAACGATAAATTTTGTGCGTAGGTTTGTGCCTGATTTTGCCCAGACTGTTAAACCATTACAGTAGATGGTTAAGCAAAATACACAATTTAAGTGGACTGAAGCGGAAAAGAATGCTTTCAGTAAAATCAAGACTGCTGTCGCACATGCGCCCTCTCTGAAAAGTCCATATTTTGACAAGGATTTTATTATATACAGTTTTGCGTCCGATGATTCATTGGCTGCCGTACTTACACAAAAGGAATACGGGGGTGATGAATACCCAATTTCTTTTATGAGTACTAGGCTGCAAGGAGCTGAATTGAACTACCCAGCCATTGACAAACAGGCATACGTAGTATTTAAGGAAGTCAAGCAATTCAGGATTTATATACTAAAAAATTGAACCAAGGTAATAGTCCCTTACCCAGCCGTGAGATCCCTTCTCATTCAAAAGGAATTGGGAGAAGGAAGGGGCAACTGGGTAACAGCCCTTCAAGAATATGACTTGGAATTCAAACTATCCACTATAGTGAAAGGTCAGGGGTTATGTAAGCTGATGACTGGAAGCAATAATGATGAAGAGCAAGCATGGGATGATGAAGCTGAGTTGCATGTAATGGATGTTTTTCCTTTATTCACAGCTCCTGAATCTTGGTATAGAGACCTTGTACATTACCTGCAGTCAAGGGTGTTTCCTGAACATTGGAGTTCCAAACAAAGAAGAGCTTTGCGTCTAAAGTCAGCTTCCTACCAACTCGTAGAGGGAATATTATTCAGAAGAAACTATGATGGGGTCCTCCTAAGATGCCTGGAAAAAGAAGATGCTGAGAAAGTAATGTCTGAATTGCATGATGGTCCGGCCGGCGGACATTATTCAGGAGACACTACAGCCTGCAAAATACTTAGGGCCGGTTACTAATGGCCAACACTCTTTAGGGATGCACATGCGCACGTCAGAAAATGTGATACTTGCCAGAGATGTGGGGGAAGACAACCTAGAGCAACAGCACCTCTAAAGCCTGTAATGATCACAGAGCCTTTCGAGCAATGGGGAATAGACATCATTGGAGAAATAAAGCCAAATTCCTCCCTGCTACATAAGTATATTCTTACTGCAACTAATTATTTCACTCGCTGGGTTGAAGCCATCCCATTGCGCAAGATAAACGAAGACGAAGTCATCAGTTTCCTAAAGGACCATATCATGACCAGGTTTGGGGTTCCAAGTTCGTTAGTTTTTGATAATGCTAAATACTTTTCATCCATTAAAATTACTGCATTTTCTCATGAGAAAGGAATAAAATTACATTATTCTGCTAACTATTATCCGCAAGGGAACGGCCTGGCTAAATCCTCAAATAAAAACCTCATTAGAATCCTGAAGAAGACCGTCATAGAAAACCAGCGAAGTTGGCACTCAGCCTTACCCAATGCTCTGTGGGTTGATAGAGTCACCCCCAAGTCTGCAATAGGAGTGTCACCCTTTACCCTTGTATATGGTAAGGAAGCCATATTGCCCCCCAACATCATGCTCCCATCTTCCATACTAACTCAGGAATCTAGGGGGTCGGATGATGAGGTTCTCCAAATAAGAATATACAATCTTCTGAAGGTAGAGGAGGCCCGATCCAAGGCTAGAGAGCGTTTCCAACAGTAGCAGGAGGTAGTGAAGAGATGGTTTGACAAACATAAAGTTGGAAAAAGGAACCTGGAAGTGGGAGACCTGGTTCTCAAATGGGATCATCCCCATGATGAGAAAGGGAAGCACACTAAGTTCCAACAGCTATGGGTAGGTCCGTTTCAAATCACCACTAAACTTGGCCCTGCTACTTATATGTTACAGGATTTACAGGGATGGGAGGAGAACCTGCCAGTTAATGGTTTGGTTCTCAAACCTTATTTTTCTTAAGTTGTTTTTTGAGCTTTCTGACTTGTCCATAAATAAGCTGTTATGAGTTATGCTTTCATTTGTTTAATTTGAGTCTTTGTTTTCAATAAAGGTGGTTAACTCGTGCTTATGTGGGGAACGCCGAACTTCTGGAAATGGTAAACATTTATTGAATGGTCAGACTGTGGGTTACCATGTGAATTCCTTCCACCAAAGAGTTTCTCGAAATCTTTGTGTGCATTGAGGTCTTGCTTAAATTCCTGTAAGGTCAATCAGATTCAAAAGTCTAGAATACTATGCTGAGGCTCCGTACACTTTTCACTTAAAAGTCTAAGGGGAAATGACGGGGGACCCACGGAGAAGAGCAAGATGAACAGAGTGTTAAATATAAATGATCACATGCCAGGGAATGAATGCCAGAAGGCAGATAAGAGTCAGAATTCCTATGAAAACATCATGCTTCAAAGCTAAATCTAGATCATAAAGTACTAATTTGCCGATGATCCTCTCCATCCGTGAGCTGAAACTTTAAGCACATCGCTCACACAAAAGGGCACTATGGGATAGAGGATCCTGAATTAAAATTCAGTAAGAAAGGCACACATGAAGACTCGCATTAAAAGGGGACAAAATCCAAAAGCACAGAAGCTGCCAAAATGGCATGGGAGTGAGGAACAAATGAACGTCTCCGTTCATCACCTGCTACAATCCTGTGGTGTCCAATGTTGTTAGCTACCTGAAGGAAAAATTAATAATGAACTCATACTTTGGCCTCAGCAGAGTTATCCGGACTCGAAAATCTTGATTTTCATCCCCCGAATTGGACTGATATCAATGATCAAGGTACACATTGCTGTTATTGAGAAATCTGTATAGCTGGAAGAGTTCAATAGATACATTTGTTGTGGAACAGTCTGCCATTCAAGAAAGAAATCACCCAGAGATCTAGGTTCACCAGGAAATCGCCAGTTGTTGCTGCCGCAACTTTTTCTCCCCGATTTTATTTTACTTAAACTCTGGGACCCCTCCTCATCATTTTGTGTGGATTGATTGTTAAAGGCTTTGCACCCTTAAGCATATCTGTTCATGTTGAAGTTGAATGCCCGCTATTTTGTTTGCCTTGTTCAGTTTAGTTTGAGTCATGCGGTCTGTTTTAATCCCATAGAACATGAAATTTTTGCCTTAGCAAAGAAGAATTGTTTTTGGCTGTAGTTGACCCTTAACGCTGTTGGTTTTCTCTTTGGTTCGGGCCTATTTCGGAAGATGCCGAGTCTCATCTCACCTGTCGTTGCGGCTCCTTGATCAAACTTTCCACCTGATTGGAGTTTCATCCGACGTCCGATACATTTGTTTAGATTACCTGCTCCCAAGTTTCTACTCACCCGCCGTTGCGGCTGGAAGGATAAAGTCAGCTCCCGATTAGAGTTTCATCCGACGTTTTACTTAAGCTCTTTTCTCCCGCCCGCATGTGTTCAGCCTTTACCCCCTCTGCCATTGTGGGTGGTAGAGCAATTTATCCTCCGACACACTCCTCTCTGGTGTCCGATTTCCTTTATCGCCCATGTTGTCACTTTCCTGGTTCTTATGCTTCCCCGCCATTGCGGCTCCTAAAGTATTTCCCCATCCGATGCAGAAGTCTGTTCCCGTCTGATCCAAGTATCACCCGACCACCGATTTATTTTGCCGCGAGTTCTCACCCGGATGAACCAGGCTAGCCCCATGTGGATTTATCATTATGGTTAGAAATTTGCAATGCCTAATATCTCAGCTTAGTGGATAATGCCCCAAATTTGTCTGCAGGTTTAATCCCATAGATCGCTGAAGCAACTTAGAGCGAAGAAAAGGACAAAACAAATGAATGACAGAGGCACAGAGGAGGCAGTTCCAGCAGTTACAGTCAGAAGGTAAACGCCTATCGAAAATGATTGGGAAAACGCAACGACCAGAGAAGAAACTGAATCGTCAAGGACGCTAAAAGGTCACACGTTGGAGGAAGCCCAGAAGACAAGGGTTGTAGTTTAAAATAACGAGAAGCCGGACTGAAAGAGGGCTTTTTCCCTGGAAAAAATTGTAAATGTTTGCTTGTAAGAGGAACTACTTCGTTTTACAAAAGGAATTGCAATTCTACCTGGTTGGAGAAAGTGAAATGGAATGTATCAATGCGTTTCAATGAATGATGTTGGAAAGGAACTATTTCGTTTTCAGCTGCGTTTCATTTACTATGAGAATGTTTAATTTCCTGAACCTATGTTCTTATTGAATGTTCTTTGGTATTTTCATGATCTTTCCATGTGAGTAATAATGGTATTCATACAGCAATTGGCTACCTGGTTGTTAAATATTTGTGATTGTTCATGTGTCTGAAAGGAGTATCAGCTAACTATAACCCTTCATACTGCATGTCCAAAAAACTGAATTACTCACTAAAAATTGATGGCTCGCTCCCTAGTGTTAGATTAGACAATTAGTTTCTTTTTCTTTGTATATGATTTGGTTGCCTGCGGGTCTAAGATGAGAGGTAAGAACCTGCACATCACATCGTGACCGCCCCTCGCAGTCTAATCACCTTGCACTTAGTTAGGCACGTGCATTTCATATCTTAAGTTAAAATACAAAAAAAAAACTCGGTGGACCCGGCCACAACCGGTAAAGCTTTGTTTTTTTTGTTTTGTTTTTTTTACTTGAATCACGGTAGCCGGACCGCAAACCGGACAAATTCCATATACCAAACAGTCAACGGGATAGTTGGGAACGCTGATTGGGGAGAATCCCTTACTGTTACCGCCTGGGAATTTCCAGGCCTCAACAGTTCCCTCCAACAGGACCGCCATGCAATTCTTTAACCACTTTAGCTGCATCTTCATGTTCTAAACATCTCAACAAAACTTTGTCATAGTTCTTTCTAAAGAGAACTCCACCAATTACTTGATAGGATGCTAATTTCAACCTTAGTTATCTTTTCTTTGAACTCCAATGTTTTGGAAAATAACCTTACTGGAGATAATGTATCAAGTCTCTATACCATGATTCTGGAGCTGTAAAAATGGGACATATGTCAATCATATGAAATTTAGCCTCATTTTCCCAATCATTCTCCTCACCATTTTGACTTTCAGGCATGAGTTTGCAAAGTCCTTTTCCTTTAATAATGGTTGCTGGCTTAAACTCCAAATCATATTCTTGTAGAGTCATAACCCAATTTCCTCTTCTCTTTCCCAACTATTTTTGTATGAAGAGGATTCATAATGTTGGGTGAGCAACAACCACTTTAGACCAATTCTTAAGTATATATGGGATGAACTCCTTTACTTATTTAAACACTACGTAAGGTTGCTTGTTGATGGCAGGATATTTCAATTCAGCACCTTGCAGACCCGTGCTCATAAATGAAATAGGGAATTCATCTCCCCCTTCTTCCTTTTGCATCAGCACAGCTGCAAGCGAAACATCAGATGAAAAAGTGTACAATATGAAATGTTTATCGAAATTAGGACTTCTGAGTGAAGGTGCATGTGCAACTAATATTTTAATATTAGTAAATGCATCCTTTTCTACATGAGTCCATTTAAATTGTACATTTTGCTTTACCATCTGCTGTAAAGGTTTGACTATTTGTGCAAAATCAGGCACAAACCTTCACACGAAATTAATGGTCCCCATAAATGATTGCATACCCTCCTTATTGTGGGGAAAGGGAATCTGCACTATTGCTTCAATCCTTTCTAGGTATATGGAGATTCCTCTTTTAGAAATGACATGACCGGACAACTTTCCTTTCAGCACCGTGAAAACACATTTATTGGGATTCAATGAGATACCGTATTTCCGACAATGATAAAAAAATTGTTTTAAATGATATGGATGTTCTTCTCTTTTCTTTGAAAACATTGTTACATCATCCAAGTATACCACCACATTGTGGCCTATTAGTCCTTAGAAAAATATATCCATGGCTCTTTGGAAAGTACGGAGAGAAATTCCTATGGCTTGGGGTACCACAACAGACAGCTAGACTCCAGAAATCAATCTTTCCCAATATGTAATAGAAATTAAAAACATCTAACACTAAAGTATTGAACCTCGTACCTTATTCCGGACGGTTGAAGTAGATCCCCGTTGAGCTTTCCAATCTTCAGCTTGAATTGTTATAGCACGTCCTCAACAACAAGTAAACAATACAAACATACTATATTTCATGGTGTTAGATCTATTCTAGCATATATAATCAATAATGTATAAGCATTTGACATATTCCAATGGATGCAACATTCATTCAAATACACATTATTGGACAGGAAAAGATATTTCTATTAATATGAATCAGAGATTACAAGTGACAACCTCTGACAGCACGTCTGCGAACCGGAGATA
>LPNX010875810.1:217005-234889 GCA_001517045.1 Pseudotsuga menziesii | reverse complement strand
ACAATATGACTCAAATACATAATAGAAACATCCTGGAATAAACATCGGGTTACAATATATAAAATACATATAAGAATACATTCTGAAGTTACATATACATAAAGCTCGGACGAAATAGAAGAAAGGGTAAGAATAATAATCAAAAGGGTCGGAATAGGAATGAGAATGCTACCAATAATGACAAGAATGGTCAGAATGCTGGATGGGACAAGCAAGCGAAATGTAAGGTTAAGTTCCCTTGCAAGCTATGTAAGGATGATCACCTCACTTACTTGTGCCCTCGAATTGATGAAGCTTTGAGACTCTTAGCACAAGGCCCAGCTGTGCTAATGAACCCTTTACCGCATAACCAGAATATGAACTCGAAGTCCCAGGAGAAATCTAGTGAGAATGATCCACCAGAGACTAGTGCTCGTGGGTGCATTAACATGGTCCGTGCTGCCAAGGTTGTGACTTGTGTGAAATATTATGGATCGTCACAACCCAACTCAGGCAAAGAACCCGATCCACCAGGAACCCCTTTACGCATTGAGAAACCTGCGGATAAACCTGAGGATGCACCTCACATTCCTAAGGGGGTACTTAAGCGCTCGAGGCATAATCCAAATTCCCGAGCCACCCAAAATTATTCAGTTGTCGAGGATTTGGGCCATAGTCCTTGTGCGATGTTTGCATTGGAAGTGCTTCAGAGTTGTCCTTTGCAAAGGAAGGCTTTGCTTTTTGCTCTTGGTGTGAATGGTGATGATTCTTCCTCAGTGATCAAATTTGAAATAGTAGGACATCAGCCTCGCTTTCCCTACTATGTGTCTCTTTTGGTACATGTAGAATGTCTTAATATGATCGTCAAGCGCACTGTGATTGATGAGGGCGCTGCTGCATCTGTGATGTCTTTGTCCTGTTGGAAGGGTCTTGGTTCTCCTGAGTTGTCAAAATCAGTGACTATGTTAACTACTTTTGATGGGAGATATTTTAGGCCACACGGCATCATTCTGTCCCTTAAAGTCCGTTTGGGGGGGAAGACCGTTGCGATAGAGGTTGAGGTGGTTGATGCGCCCCTCGACTACAATCTCTTGCTGGGTCGGAACTATATGTATAGTATGCAAGCCGTTGCTTCTTCCTTGTTCCCCGTTGTATGATTTCCACATAACGGGAAGATTGTAATGATTGATCAAATGACATTCAAGAATTCCCCTGTTATTGCATCTTCGGGAGCTTCGGTCCTGGTCGTTGAACACTCTCAGCCGACAACTGGGAGTGTGGGTGTCAGCATGTATCCATCCCTCATGGGAAGCTTTAGATGTCCTACGCCGGTCCTCGTGATAGGATCTTGTTTCGATAAGGATTCAACTTCTACGACCTCAGTGTCTTTTCGCACAACTCATATGGAAGATCCTTGGATTCTTCCTACACTGAGTATTTCGAGTGAGCCTGTCGAGACCAACGTGCCGCTTCCTGCAACCATGATAGCTTATCAAGCCAATCTTAAGAATGTTGCAGAGCCTTGTTCTTCCTCTTCGCGGACGAAAGAGGAAGACCCCTATGTGCTGCCGACATGGGCAGTACAGTCTTCTCATGCCCACGACTGCCTCGATATGGTTTTCCCTTCAGATGAAGCGATCATCGAGGCTATGTCGGGCATTGAGCCGCCATGGGAAGAACTTCATCATAGATCATATTTCCTTCCACCGCTTGACCGTTTGGAGCATGAGGATTATAGGGAGATTCTTAGTCAGAGAGTTGGTAGTCCCATGGTTCCATTAAGCTCTCCTGGTCAGATGGCTGATGGAAACATGGTGAACATATCTTCCACGATTTCTATCAACATCTCTCAAAATCCTAGCACCATTGAGAATGTCTATATTGGGGCGGAATGTTCCCATGCTGAGATTCTCGAATATACTGAGCTATTCAAGGAATTATATGATATTTTTGCTTGGTCTTATGATGAGATGCCAGGTATTGACCCTCGGATTGTCAAACATGAGATTAAGACTTACCCCAACGCTAAGCCTGTTCGACAACGTTTACACGCCGTTAATCCTAGGAAAGCACCCGCCATTAAGGCAGAGATAGAGAAGCTGTTGAAAGCCGGTTTCATATATCTCGTTTCCTTGATGGAGTGGGTTTCAAACCTCGTTCCGGTGGATAAGAAGCAGGGAGCGATCCGAATATGCACTGATTTTCGTGATTTAAATCGTGCCTGTCTTAAGGATAACTTCCCCACACCGTTTATAGATCAGATTTTGGATGAGTGTGCGGGTAGCGAGGTGTTCTCCTTCATGGATGGCTTTTTCGGGTATAATCAGATCCAGATTAAACCTGAGGACCAACACAAAACTGCATTTATTTGTCCTTGGGGAACGTTTGCATATCAGAAAATGCCTTTCGGCCTTAAAAACACCGGAGCTACATTTTAGCAGGTGATGACCTTGATTTTCCACGATCTCAAGTCTATTATCGAAGTATTTTTGGATGACCTCGCTGCTCATTCTCGTATGAGAATGCGTCATTCCTATCACTTGAGATTGGTCTTCAAAAGATGCCGGCACTATTTGGTTCGATTAAATCCTCATAAGTGCATCTTTTGTTTGAAGTCAGGTCATTTATTAGGATTCATCATTTCGAGGGAGGGCATAAGAGTCGATCCCTTAAAGGTTGAGGAAATACTTCAGTTGTCTCCCCCGAAGAACATTCATCATCTTCAGTGTTTGCAAGATATGGCAAACTTCTTACGAAGATTTGTGGTCAACTTTGCCAATTTGACTAGAGGCTTCATGCGTCTCTTGAAGAAGGATACTCCCTTTGAATGCGATGAGCGAGCCTAGGAGTCCTTCGATGCACTTAAGCGAGCCCTAGCATCGGCCCCGGTGATTAGTCCTCTAGATTACAGCCATGATTTCCTATTATATGTGGCCGCGTCTTTAGAGATGATTGGTATGGTGTTGGTTCAGGAGGATGAGGAGCTCCAAGAGCATGTCATATATTATCTGAGCTGAAACCTTATTGACGCAGAGATTTGTTATTCTCATGTCGAGAAGCTTTCTTTAGCGACCGTACATGCGGTTCAACGTTTGAGACATTATATTCTCCTTCGCCAGACCTCGGTTGTGGTGTCAATCCGTTTCAGTTCGTCCTCACATGAAGGATGATTGGGGGGAAGTATAATAAATGGATTGTCATCCTGCAAGAATTCGATCTCAAATTTGTTTCGGCAAAGTCGAAGAAGTCGTTAATTTTTGCAGAGCTTATATCGGATTTCCCGAGCGAGGCTGAGGAGTTGGTTTGTGAAGATACGTTTGTCGATGAACACATCTTCTTAATCTCAATGTCTGACCCATGGTATGGAGATATCATAGTATATCTGCAAACACAGAGGACCCCTACTCACCTCTCGCGAGATGAATGACGATGATTACGTCACATCTCTAAGAACTACCTTATAGTGGAAAATACTTTGTACCGCCGTGGGGTAGATTACATTTTATGATGTTGTTTAACTCATGAGGAGGCTGAGGTTGTGCTGAATGATTGCCACAGAGGGGTGTGTGGTTGTCATTTATATGGGCTTTCTACAGCTCAAAATATTTTGAGAGCGGGTTATTTCTGGCCGTCGATCTTTAAAGATTGTGTTGATACGGTCAATAGGTGCCACCCTTGCCAGGTGTTTGCACAAAATATGCGCTCGAATCCTACCCCGTTACATCCCATTATAACTGCCGGTCCCTTCACCAAGTGGGGGCTCGATTTTATGGATTGCAACCCAGCTTCGGCTGGGGGGCACCATCATATTATAGTGGCTGTGGATTATTTCACGAAATGGGCTGAGGCAATGCCTACAGTAAAATCCAAAGGTGAGACAGCCGCTCATTTCGTATTCAACCAAATCATTACTCGGTTCGGGATTCCGAAAGAGCTTGTCACTGACCATGGCTTGCACTTTCAGAACCGTATGATGGAAGAGTTGGCATCCAAGTTAGGGTATAAGCAAGAGAACTCCTCTTCTTACTAACCCCAAGCGAATGGACAGGTTGAAGCAGTGAATAAATCACTTAAGTCCATTCTCCAATGAACCATCGCACAGAGCAAGACGAATTGGCATATTATGTTATACCCTGCTTTGTGGGCATATCGAACCACGGTTAAGACTGCCACTGGTTTTTCTCCATATCATCTTGTGCATGGAGTGGAGTCGATATTGCCGGTTTAATGTGAGATTCCTTCGTTGAAGCTAGCTGTGGAACTCTTACCAGACACTTCACCTTTGGAAGAGCGTTTGGTCCACCTCGAGCAACTTGATGAGCAGTGTCGAGATGCCTTGGTGGCTCTAGAGGTTAATAAACGTCGCGTTACGGTCCAATACGACAAGTCTGTCAGTCCAATAGTGTTTAGTGAAGGAGACTTGGTCCTTTTGTGGGATCAATCGAAAGAACCCTTGGGGGCAGGGAAATTTAATCCTATGTGGCATGGTCTTTATGTGGTTAAGCGTGTCTTAGAGAAGGGTGCCTGTGAGTTAGTCTATTACGAAGGCACACCTTTGGCAGAGCCTAGAAATGGGCTCTATCTCAAAAAATACTATGCATGATCTTTAGCCAAGGCTGCTTGTTGTATATTATTGTACAGCTTTGCATAGTTAGGTATTTTTTATCGTGATCGGGTTTGTGATTAGTTTTTATTTCTTTTGGCAGATGTCAATGGAATCTTCCACCTACATAGGATTCGCGGATGGTGCAAGCCGTCACACTCAGCACTCAGCCTCTACTACTTGGGTGATTTATACTCCTATGGGTCAGATACTATCTTCAGGAGGTGTATGTCTACGGCCATCTTCCAACAATGTTGCTGAATATAGGGCCGTTATCGAGCTTCTACGGGATTCCATTTCACATGGCATTCTATCTCTTGAGGTACGTCTTGATTCGGAGTTAGTAGTGTCACAGCTCAATGGTTTGTACCATGTTAGAGATCCGACGTTATTGAGAAGATTCTTACGTGTGAGATTGTTAGAACGACAATTTGACAGTATCAAATATATGCACATTCCAAGAAATGATAATAAAGTTGCTGACTCATATGCTAACTACGTGTTAGATTGGCATTTGTTTCATTAATAATAAATTAATCACAAACATTTTTACACATGTAAATAAATAAACTGATCACCATAAAACTCTTTATATATATAAAAAATGTGGTAATACATAGTGTCATATACAAAAGTGGAGCTTTCAAAGCTTCCATCATATAATACACGGTCATACAAAACATATACACTCCCCGGTGTCTAATCCTGTGGAGGGGGAGGGTTGTGATCATGATACGTCACTACGGCTCTAGCTAGCCGCCGAAATAAACGCACCCATGCACATGGCACGCCCACCACCTGTCCCTGCATGGCCTCAGGCAAGTCCTCAACTTGCGCCATGGGAACTCTATGAGTTAGTCGCACGAAGTTGGTATGAATGCTCTGGAGCGTTCGCTCCGCATCCACACCTGTGATGTCATCCCCTCTTCCCCTCCGTCTATGATGTGGGAAGCCCTCTGGTCGTCGTGGTCCGACATCTGCACATGAATGGTAGATGTCACTATGTGTTGTCACACCAAAACATGTCTTTTTGATTCCACATAATCAAGAAAATAAAAAAAATTAAATAAATCCAAAAACTTTTAAAAAGAGTGAGAGTCGAGATTCGGTACCTATCTCTCCGTATGCCGATCCTAGTGGCAATGGCATGTCCGAATCCCCCCGGAAATCTATCCCTCCATAGGGGTAGTCATCTATGGCAACAATCTGTCGTCACCACCATGGAAAGAAGTTAGCTGGATATGGGTTGGCCACCCTACCACCCCCCAGTCTGTGCATAACATCTGCCCAACGTCGTTGGGCCGGATCTCGAACCCCGTGGAGAGGAACGTCCACTCTAGGGCTCAATCCTGGAACACGCTCGAAGAAAAACGTGCTAAATATGCTGCTGAACTCAAAATTCCGTATCCTGCATGCCTTACACTCACTGAGCTGGTGTTTCATGTTGGTCAGTAGCGTAGTACTCTAGTCGTATATGGTCGGTCTCATACACTCCACCACATAGAAAATCAGTGGCCGCGAGGCCTGATGGAGTGAGGCTAAGCCTGCTATCCTGCCCAGCGTCAGTAGTATGGCCTTTAGGCCCAGCACCTGTATAGAATTGGTGGGGACTTGACTTCCCACCTTCTCAGTATCTGGGTAGCAATACACAGCTACGTACTCATCGATAGTAAGCCCACCGCCTGGCCCACCTCGAGAACGAAGGTTCACTACCTCCCCTCGTCTAGATAGACCTATGATAAAGTATATGTCTTCCACCTCTATGGTGAGAGACATCCCATCTATCCTGAAGGACTTTGAGTCTGGATCCCAATAGTTTACCATCATCTCTAGCAGTCTTGGTTTGGCCCTCAAACCACCAAGACACCAAAACTTGTAGAGTCTGCATGCTCGAAGAGCTTGTTGAGCCATCACGTCAGCCCTTACAGCTTCTTCTACTTCACCATGCTTGCGCTCTCTCCATTCTAGCACCATCCTGCAAGAGAAATTGCCACATTTCCCATTAGATTCTTATAAATTCACTTGTGTGGTGTCATACATGACTGTTTTGCAAACAGTCGCGTATGTATGTGGTTTCTAGCCTCTTTTCTGCGTATAGATAGCCCTATATGCGGAAAAATATTTGATATCTACGTGGGCCGCAGCGCTCATGTAGAGATGGCCTAAACTACCTCATTTCACCATGAAAATCAACAAAAATTATATTAAAATACATGAGGAGAGCATGAGTAACTACCTAGAAGAAATGGTTGTGAATTCCACCGGCTGGATCTCCTAGAATTTGCAGTTGAAAATTAGAGCTCCAATGGGTAAAAGTTTCAAATGATTTATATTTTTTACTATTTATAGAAAAATTTTCAAATATTTGAAATTTTTTACCCCCTTTCCTATAGTTTTGACAGTTTCTAACCATTTTGGACCGTTTCTGGCATAATTTGTGATGTAGAAGACCATTTTCAGTGTCGTTTCAGCCATTAGATTGACCCGTTCGTACTGATCTTAGGTATAACGTCTACACTGGCATATAGGTTAGGTTCACCACTGTTTGCATTTTGCATGACCTTATGACCATGTCACCATGACCTTAGGTACAAACCCACTCTATTATGTCACGGAACCTTCTTGCTGCTTTAGAAGTGGCATGATGTGAGTGGTAGAGCTCCACCTTACATGGGTACCCTAGTTAGCCCCTTATTTGCATTTGGTGCCCATGCCGAAATTTCCTCCTTTAGGGTGTGGGAGTCCATTGTATAGTACTACCATGACATTTTGCAAGAGCATCATACTCCTCTTGATCTTATGCTGGCCTGTTTCCCTTCAGACTCCCCTTATGTCAAGTTGTGAATGCATTATCATGAGCTTTGCCTACCTTATTGAGCTTTATGCCAGCTCCCCTGACATTGTGTTTCAGCCATATAGCCCGAGCTTGCCTCATGTCTAGCCATGCAGAGCCATTTTTTTATATCCTTCGCAGCTTGATTCCCTTTTTACCGGGAGGGGATTTTCCCCTGAGTGTCGATATCCTACACATGTATCCTTGCATTGAGCATAGGTATGTTCCACTACTTGGAACTAGTTTGTTTTCCCTGATGACACTCGTCTCCTCCTAGTTTGTAACTATAAAGCTAGTTTATTCTTTTTTCAAGCTTTTCAAATAACTGAAAAAGTCCAAAAAAAATAAAAAAACCAAAAAGCCGGACAAGGAAAGATGTTATCTTTGGCAGCTGTCGAGTCGTGTCGCCTTCGAACAGAGCACTGTATATCACATCCATTGGTTGGGTTATAGTTTGACTTAGGAGCTGTACTCGTTTATCTGAGTTTATCTCCACCGACTGGTTAAGCTTCCAGTCCCTATGGAGCCTCTGTTGATGCCTCCTGTGTCACAAAGATGTCCCAGTTTGTTTATCGAGTCTATGCTGCCTTCATTTAGTCACCATACGCCATTATGCTCTTGTTCAAAGGAATTTGAAACCTATGTCGGCCATTCCTCAGTTATCTTGACTTTGCATGTCGGCCATTCCCGGTACAATTACTGGTTCGTGCACCTTATGATCGAGTACTTCCACATTAGACAGCTTTGTTGAGTACCTCGTGTTGGATGATGGGGGATGCCTTAATGCCCTCCTTCCAGCGGATTTCATCCCATCGACTTCAGATCATTTATTTTGGGATTGGAATCTAGAGTCCTTTTGAGTGCCTTGAGACTTGCAGTCATTAGTGGCAGGTTCTCTCGCCATCGACAGTTTCTTGGGAATACAACAATGTCCCCTGATCGATGGATTCTCTCAAGTGTTCGACCTCAACACATCTATTCACACTTGTTAGTTTGCACTCTAGTACCTTGATTCCCATTTTCATTATTGGTGGGTAATCTCGTGTCTGTTAACGGTATACGCCAATGACCGGTAATCAGACGATGGACTACTATGTTCGACCTCGACACCTCTATTCGCATAGTAGGACATGTACTCATAGCGGTTTGTGTAGAATACTTTCCAGATTGGTGGCATCTCTTATATTCTACCTCCTTGATCGTGCCAGTGTTCATGAGATTTCAGCTCTCGTGACTTTATTCCAGTGTATGTCAGACATTTCGAGCCACTATGGAGATCTTGATCTATTGTATATCTTCAGCCATTTTGAAGATCATGATCCTTTGTATATCTTCGTCATGGAGATTCTGATCTATGTATATTGTACGTGGCGATGACCACATATGTGATATCATGTATTATGCCTATTCATGGCTATTGTACTCTTATGTATCTGGGACTGCTATATGTACTTGCAGTTATATGTAGAGTTGTATTATTGTACTATGCTGATTGGGTGGCTGGTCTTCCATTTGGGATCCTTCATCACTCCACTTCTGGGATGGACTTATAATGTATTTCGGCCATCGTATGACCCCTCTGACCTCACACATTAGGGATCATCTTTTATAGCGGATTTCACCACTCTAGGTGAATCACACTTTGTATGGCCTTCCCCTATCCTGCTGCAGACTCTTTAGACCCCATGGACTATATTTTATCCTTTGATGTTTCCTTGATCATCCCTAAAACTATATGAAAAATGATATACGCATCTTTTTACCCGATAACTGCGTACATACATGGGTTTTACCCCTATAACCGTGTACATCGGGATGTGTGCATAATCCAAATCCTTTTGGAGTTTTCCTTGACATGGATCCGACTCATTCGACTCTTAGCCTTCCATATGCCTTGAGATCGCTCAAATTTGACCCTTCATTATCCCTTGTGAAGCTATATAAGGAATCCCTTGGTACATTGAAGGCATATAGAGAGATTGAAAGCAAAGAAACTATAGTCCATTGTTGCCGAAATTTGTACTTGAGTCTGCATCCCTTTGTCCCTTGGAGCACTGTTGTGTTCTTCCCAAGATTTCCTTTTGCTAGTGAGCTTGATATCGTGAGATGGAGGATTGAGGTGGTGGAGACCCAAGTGGGGGATTCGTTTCTCCTGTTCGCAGACGTGCTGTCAAAGGTTGTATCTATCTTGTAATCTCTGATTTATATTAATAAGAACTATCATTTCCTGTCCAATGATGTGTATTTGATTTAATGTTGTATCCATTGGAATATTTCAAATGCTTTTACATTATTGATTATATATGCTAGAATAGATCTAACACCATGATATATAGTATGCTTGTATTGTTTACTTGTTGTTGAGGAAGTATTATATCAATTCAAGTTGAAGATTGGAAAGCTCAACGGGGATCTACTTCAACCGTCTGGAATAAGGTACGAGGTCTGATCCTTTAGTGTTAGACATTTTATTTCTATTGCATATTGGGAAAGATTGATTTCTGGAGTCAAAGCTGTCTGTTGTGGTACACCAAGCCATAGGAATTTCTCTCCGTAACATCTGCTTCTTTTGCAGCTTCCACTAGTATTACGGATCTAGCTTTATGAGTTTATGATATTGAGATTCAGGGTGATTTAGATCCATATCTAGTCCCTACTTCCAAACTGGAAGCTAGGAAGATGACTGGAAAACCACCTTACACTCGGAAGGGGAAGACCCTTGCGCTATGTCATGTAATCTTACCTCCTTCAGAGAGTTGTAATAGAATCCCTGTAAGATGCTACATGGTGAGGGCTCAGTCTCACTACATTCAGAAGGAAAGATATTATCATACACCTCTTCATCCAGCAAGAGACAAAGGTTACATTCCTCCTTCCTTCCATCATCATTTTGGGAGAAGAAGGAGAATTCTACATGCCAGGCCCCAGAATACCTGTGCACAGAACATCATGCTTGTTGCTTTGCTACATCACAGAGATTGCAACAACACATTTTCAAGTTTTTCAAACTTGAATCCTGATTCTATTTGCTTAGTTAGAGGGGGGGATTTTTTCCCATTTGGTTTTTTCCTGAGCTCCTTGTATTGAGTAGTTACTTTACTTTACTTGATGTAATGGGTGACCTATGGCCTTAGTTACCAGGGCCCACAGATTGTCCAAGTTATCATTCACGGGGGGTGTTAGGATTATTAATCCTTCCTTGTCCAATTTGGTCATATGTCTAAATCAGGAGTCATGTCTAAATCGAGAGTCCTTCTAGTCTATTTTTAGGCACTAGCCCCATTGGGCCCACTTGGCCTAATTGGGGCACATGTTCCAGTTACTAAAGTGTGGGGAACACTAATTGAGGCCTACTGCCACTAATTACACTTCCATGCATCGGTTTAGGAGCCTCCTAGATCAATCCCTACAAATTAGGAGCCACTAGGAGTGTCGATACCAACCAAGGTCAGTTGAGTTGAGTTGGTGACTAGTCAAGCTAAGTTAGGAGTCAATTACATTCAGTTCTAGTCCTCTACATTTAGTTAGTGCTAGGCTTGCATGATTGCATGCAAGAGAGGCGCATTTCTCACCTACCACAATCACTTAGGCTTAGTTAACACTGAATTAGACACTCGAGTTGTGATCTAGAACTTCGATGAACTCCGATAATGATTTAGACAAGTTCAGTTAACCATTCAGTTAAGTAGAGTCAAACCAATTCGAATTTCCTCACATAGGATTCGAATTGCATGAGGCTATTTAGCCATTGTACTTCATTGTAATTATTATCTAATTACTTTTTGATTAATGAAAGCATTCATAGCTGCAAGCCATTTTTGCACTGTTTCATTCTTCAATTGCTGAGTAAATTGTGTGATCTATCTTGTGAGTTGTGTGTTTTTCCACAGATCTATGTGCTCAATTTAATAAGCAGTATAGATTGTATGTATTGGTTTTCAAAAAAAAATCTCAGAATGTTGATTTGTATAGGACGATTTTTTTTTTAAAAGGGTTACTTTTACGACATTTATTATCATGTCATAGTGTAAAGTTACTCAATGATTAATTAAATTAAAAAGTTTATTAATGGTTATGTTATAGTGCAATATTTATTTTATGGATTTGTGTTAAAGTACATTATCTTCTTAGAGTAGTTTATTTATTCTAAGTTTTGGAATTTTTTGTGGATTTTGATTGAATGAGGTAATTTTTTGGGTAAAATCTAAATTCGGAAGTGTTCATTTTTGTTTTTTTATTTTGTAACTACATTCAACACCCTCAAATACCTTATGATACTTGGGTTATGCAATTTTCATAGCTAATATATTTTACTCTAAGATATTTTTACAGATTTCCAATCGACAAAACAAGACTGAAAATATACTAGAAAATGTTGAAAACTTAGAATATTTAGACTACAAAGTTTTTTAAATGGTTTTGTTATTTGAGACATTTATCAAGTTGTGTTATAACAATTTAATGATTCAATTTTAGAACTTAATAGTATAATTTGTCATGAAATGACAAAGATAATATGATGATGGTGATGGTGGTTAAGGTCCAAGATTACTTTGGTCTATCAAACCTTCATAAGAAGTAAGAAGAAAGTGAAACAAGTTAATTTAGATTTCACATCATTAATTCTCTTATTTTAAGAGACCATTAATTGTTTAATTTTAAAGAACACATCATTACTGTTACATGTTATGGTGATATTGCTGGTTAAATTTATAGAAAATATTGAACAATATTATTGATATAGAATTAATATTATATATCAATATTTAACTTGCTTAAAAAATTGATGATGATGATGATGACGATGACGACGACGACGACGACGACGCGGATGCTGCTATTGCTGATGCTGCTGATGCTGATGTTGCTGATGAGGATGAGGATGATGACGGCGACGGCGACAAACGTCCACTAAGGTCAACTTGGGAGGACGACGATGACGAACGTCAACTGAGGCCAACTTGGAAGGACGACGATGACGAATGTCTGAGGCCAACTTTGATCTATCCAACCTTTAGAAAACAAATATTTAGTTTTCTTTAAAATCTTTATGATATATATATCTTTTTATAACAACTTAAGAAAAATATAAAAATATGATAATCATGATAATATTAATGATGAATTTTTAGACATTATATAGTGTTAATAAATTAAAAGACTATCATCTTTATCATCATCAATATATCATGAATTCTTTTAAATATATAATTGATATCATATACAAATACATAATAATAAATTTTTCATAACAAATTAAGAAAAATATAATTATCATGATGATGTTAGCAATGAATTTTTAGATATTATATTTAAAGCCATATTTAAAATAATAAATTTATAATATTTCCATCAAAACTAAAATTCAACTAAATAATACAATATTTTAATAATTCTTACTTAAACTTTAAAATCTTAATGTTTTAAATGATTGATAATGAATCTTCAACTTATTGTTTTAATTGATTTTAAAAATATAAATCTTATTGTTTTAATTGATTTAAAATATATATATATATATATAATATTTGAAGATTCATTATCAATCAATTAAAACATTAAGACTTTAAAGTTTAAGTAATAATTATTAAAATATTTTATTATATTAAAATATTTTATTATTTAGTTGAATTTTAGTTTTGATGGAAATGTTATAAATTTATTATTTTAAACCGTTCTTGTTAAAAAATGAATCCTGCTCCTTCCCCAAACCAAAACCGTCAGCTAGTTGAGGGTTATCAGCCTGTTCGATAGCTAATTCGAGACGTTAGGAATTAGGCAGTCGAGGCCAGATGCTAGGAGAATTAGCCAGCCTTCCAAAATGGGTCCAGTCGCAAATCCACCCGCATGTCTTCAAGGTAGAGAGTTAGTTTACGAACCGGAGCAAACATCTGTTTAATAAGAACCAGCTTCCCGTGTTGCATAATAAGAGTCGTTGCCCATTGAAAATAGCTGGGACATGGCTTCCACAACTAATCCATGTTATTGATAATGGTCGTCCTATCGGTGCAAATGGTCCGGTGGAAAGCTAACGCCAAAGGAGTTACCTTTCCACTCGACCGATCAAACAATCTGGCTCGGGTGAGCTTTCACATCAGGCATTGCCGTCCGGTCGGTGCAAATGGTCAGGTGAAAAGTTAACGCCAAATATAATGGAGTTACCTTTCCAGTTACGATGATTTTAATAATGAATTTTTAGATATTATATTTAAAATCATTTTTTAATAAAAACTAAAATTCAAATATATTTATAATCATTACCTCATAAAGCTTAAAATTCTCACGTTTTAATTTACTTATATGGAATCTTCAAGCCTATTATTTGTATTTTAAGTTACTTTTCTGAAAAGTCGACTTACTTACAATTCCTTTTATGAAAATTAAAATTCAATAGAAATGTTTTAATTTATATGTCTATTTATTATGATAATCTCTTTTTTAAAATTATTTAAAATAGAAAATCTAAATTTATAAAACTATTATTAAACAATTACTTATAACAAAAATAATATTATAAGATAATATTTAAGTGTCCCAAAGAAATATTAATACACTATTTTGAAATTAAAGAAAAAGAAAGTTTAAATCAATATATTTATAATATTTTGTTAATAATTTATTATCATTATTATTATCTACATGATAGTAAACGGTTCTTTATTTATTTTGTAATTATGTCAAGATGGTTACATCATATATAATAATAACATGATTACATTAAGATTATAATTTTGTTTTTTAAGGTAGAAGTGACAGGCCTTGAACTTACTTTTGGTGTGAAGGCCCTCCCAAAATCGAACACTGTTGGGTTACATTAGTATAGAAATATAAAACTAAAACTATAAAATCACATAAACATGACGTATGAATGAACTTTTATCCAATTTTCCCTTTCAAATGTTTGGTACGATATGGTTTCAGTGAAATATGTGTGTCATGTTGATGCTCTTACTTTTGCTACATTTATGCGATAATGAACAATACAACCCTAATTTCCAAGGAAAAATAAGGGGCACATAGTAATAGAGATCTTATGCATATGTCCCATGTCTTAAACAAAAAAAATTCCACCCAACAATCATCAATTATATTACACATGCTTCACTTAGAAAATTTGTGTCATGCATGCAATTGTATTGTATACTGGACGTATTTTACTTGAGAATGATAGTTATTAATATCTATTAAGCTCAACTTTGATATATCGAATTTAAAAATAAATTAATGAATCACTTTTTTTCTTGAAGAAAATAGCCATAATTGGTATTCATAAGATTAATCAAATTATACATAGGCTTTTTACATATAACATTTCATATCACATCTCTTTCTAATCAACCATTTTATACTAGCCCTTCATGGTGAGTCTAGCGACTATAACATCAAGGACTAATCATGTCCATTACACTAGTACACAACATTATCAAAAGTTTTGTCGTCCATAAACCTAATCTTGCACAAAAACTGGACTATGGAAGAAAAAACTAATAGATTCCCAAAATTTTACAAAATAAGCAGTTTTGTAAGAAAACAAGAATGTCCATAACAAAGCTTTACGCTTCATAAAAAGGAATGGATCCCTGAGATATCAAAGTGTTATCCTTTCTTTCTTTAAACTGCAGAATTCCCTCCGGAGAATATAGCCCTTTCTTCGACAGAGAGTCTGGAATCGAGTTATATTCTAAATATGATGAAAGATTGTAGAGACAAAAGATCCTTGCAGTATCCTAATATGTTTTTTCCACCAATCGAGCAGGACAACCTGTAAACCATCGTTGTGAAGAGACCAATCCACTGTAATTATGGCATAACCAATAACTTGTAAGGATCAAATGCCCCTGTCTCGGGCAAAGAAAAGAAGACCAACTAAGGCGAGAAGTTCACTACAAGTATTTGCCATGTTTCTATAACCAATCCATAAAGAAAATGTATGAGAGTGAGAAATAGACAGCACCATACCCACACTAGAAATGGATCTAGAAATCTGTGAAGCACCATCAAAGAGATCAACCGGATAAACCAAATAAAAGGGGGGGGATATATTTATGATCTTGGAAACCTACAACTTCTGCATAATCCTTGAATCAAATTAGCATGAATAATTTGTGTGGTGTTCATGGGTCTATTTAGAAAAAAACAAGGTTCTTATGACGCCATAAGGCCCAACAGACATAAATGGGAAAGGCATTCCAAGATGTGTTTCCCAAATTCTAATCGAAGAGGCTTTGTTCAAAGGCAATTGATCCCCAATTTTATTAACACTCAACAACCCGCAAACCTCCTAGCAAACCAATTTAGAAATATCACATGAACAAAATAGGTGGTTTGTGGTTTCTTCTTCCTTCTCACATAAACACCATAAACTTGGGCCATGCCACTGTAATACCCTTTGGTTTATTCCTTGGACATATTATTATTGTTTTTATGTTGAACATAGTGGCACAAGGTTCCTTGACTATAGTTGCACATTATTATTATGTTGGGCATTATTAAATAATTAATAAAATACAATAAAAATGAATGATCAATGCCACAAAAGAGAGTATGAGGAACCATGATGTTATGAGGAAGGGGTTGTGGAAAAGTGTTTACCTATGTGTGTTGAGATTATGCTGATGTTGTACACCCTTCTTATGCACTTGATGGACACTATGTACCCTCACGTGTTATGTTACTCGGTTTTATTTACCTTGACATTAATTTTATTTTAGGGTTGGAGTCCCTCTCTCACCTAGCGTGCCCTCATGAGTTGGATTAGTGTTCCTCTTGGTGTAACCACTTGATGTGTAACTCCTATTTGTTATTTTTGGAATGCAACTCTCGTCCCTGGGGTCCCTCCCTCTTCCAATTCGAATTTCTGATGAAGGAACTCGATTTATTTGTGTTCGATGTCACTCTTGTATCTTGGTTCATGCTCTTTCTATTGTGCTTCTGTTTGGAACTTGTAGTTTTATTTTGTTTCTCTTGGTATTAGATCCTTGTTGATCCTGTTCCCAAACTGAGTTTCTCTAGATCCATTGGTGTATGTCTTAGAATCTCCTCTAGAGATCATGAATTTGTATCAAGGGCGAGGTCCACTACCATTGGATTTGAGGTTGGATTGTTATCTTGGAGCCACTGAAATTACTCTAGAGTGGAAGTAGAGGCCCTACTTTCCATTGGGTTTTAGTTGGAATGGTTTCTTGAGAGAATTTGTGGTTGAGTGCACCCTTTCTTGTGGAATCATGGTTCCATCTCGGGGGTGACCATTGAAAAGTGAGTTTTGTCTTGTATTGGGTCTATGACTGGGTGGAACGATCAATTCTAGTTGCAAACATGGAAACAATAACTGCTTTATCTCATGTTTATTTAATTTATTTGGCACTCATATGATTTATTTATGCATGCACATGGAATTTTTTATGAAACGTGTGAGCTAATTGTGGAAGAAATTTCTCATGGAATTCAATCTATTTATGCAAGTAAATTTTGTGAAGGAATTGGAAAGTAGTTTTTTGGATTTGTGCACAAATGGTTTGAAGAAATTATTCTTTGGAACCATTTCTACAAAACTGATATTTCCTCCCTTGTTCATTATATAATGTGTATTTTGATGGTACAATAGCCTAGGA
Source organism: Pseudotsuga menziesii (assembly GCA_001517045.1). Classification (NCBI taxonomy): domain Eukaryota; kingdom Viridiplantae; phylum Streptophyta; class Pinopsida; order Pinales; family Pinaceae; genus Pseudotsuga; species Pseudotsuga menziesii. The sequence goes on along the minus strand of LPNX010875810.1, from coordinate 217,863 downwards.
ATGCTTTAAGATACTTCTCTTTGAAGCTTCTACCTTCTATTCAAAAACTAGTTCTTCAATTGGATTCTTTAGCATAGTTTGAAGACATGACATATGAAGTGTTTGTAAAAATGCTTGAGTGTTATTTTTACACTTATGTCTGATAAATACACTTTAAATGTGTATAATAATGTTAAAGGAAATCTCCTCGATAGTGTTTAGGAAAGGTCTTTTGAAATTCTAGATTAATTTCCACTTTATAGCTCTTTCAATGGAATTATTTTGAGTACATTTGTGACTTTGTATGTGAGGTGTTTGAAGAAATTTTTGAATGAGATATACCTATTTTATGACTCATAAAAGCATGCTATTTAGATTTGGAATGGCATTTGAATGATTCTATGAGCTATGGATTTAATTATTCAAGTGATTCTTAAAATTAGCTAGGTTTGTGAGTTATTTAATGGACTGTATATGGGAGGAAAGTTACAGCCATATGACTGTAGGTGACCCATTCTATATTGTCCATGAGCTACAGTAGTCATATATTTCTCTTTATTTGCATTTGAAAAGTTAAATTGGAAACTAGGTACTTTGAGATGAAAATTGATAACTACATTAGAGGAAATTTCAACTCAAAATGGGCGTTTTAACTTTAACTCAAATTCCATGTCATCATGTGTTAGCCAACAAAATTGCTTTAAATTTGAAATTTTGTATAGGTCTTCAACATTTTTTTAATGTAAATTTGGGGATATGTATCATAAAAAAAACTACCTTTTTTGTTTGTATTTTCGACATATATCCCCATGTTTTTACTCAAATTTTGATAGGGAGAGCTTGTTGGATGCAGAATTAAATTCTGCATCTAACGCTTAC
>LPNX010875810.1:191709-216909 GCA_001517045.1 Pseudotsuga menziesii | reverse complement strand
TCTTCCTCCAAAATTAATAAATATTATTTTATTATTTTAACTATTATTTTATTAATTTTTTTTAGGAGGCCCATTTTGAGTTGAAATTTCCTCTAATGGTTGTGGATTGAATCTATGTTTTCATAAATATAGAATGTTACAGCCATGTTTATGTTTCTAACTTGTTATTGTCATACAGGTGGCTACTTATCAGCTGTGATACTTTACTTATGGATTCATTGAATTTTGGTTTAGTTGTTTAGACTCAATTCCTTGCGATGAATGCTAACTAGTTTCATTGGAATTGATGGAAAAGATCACCTTATGTGCAATTGGAATGATCTGCAAATAAAAATTTAATCGGTTGTAGGTGCATGCTTAAATATGTTTTTAATGGATGTAAGATTTATTTTCGGATAAATGGCATGGTTACAAGTTGATTTTGTGCAAGACTAGTTTCTTATATTGTAAAACTAGTTCACTAGTCTTGTGGACTCTCTTTCATAATCACCATGATTAATTATTGTAATTTTCGTAATAATTCCTTACGAGTAATTAGGTGATACTTAACCATTGGAATTGATAAATAATGGTTAAATTAAAAACAAATCGAATTATGTTAAGTACTGTCAATTGTGTGCTAAGCGTCATTAAGTATCGTAATCGGAACACTAATCACTAGGTAATCATTATTCAGAGTAAATGGTATTTAGAGGTGGAATTTATGTCTGATTTGGTTTGAAATGGATATTTTATGTTGTTAAAAGGTGTTAGTAGGCACTCCCATTTTTATCAATTGTTGGAATAGTTATTACATTTATTTGAATTTATTGGTGATTAAAAGGTATTTTGTCGTAACTAAATCATGAAAAATGAAATTAAATATTTTTTTGACTAATCCACTGTGCTAAAATTATATAATTATCCTTACAAAGATAATGATATGTCCCTGAGACGATTTGATAGTCTCGGGGGACATTATAGGTTTGTGGTTGCAGCATTGCGGTTGTTGGGCCTATTGGTCATTTTCAATTTGCTTGCTTGAATAAAAGTTAAATATTGCATATATGAAAAGTGCTGCTATATTTGTGAAAAATGGAAACTTGTTTGTTATTTTAAAATTTTAGAAGATGTTTGAAAATAATTATATTCCTTTATGCATTTTGCCTAGTTATTTATTTCAAAAATTGAACACTAGTATAGTATCCCTTATTTATTTCCAACCATCAAGTTATTATTGGGTCTGTGCAAGAAGTTGAGGGTCTCTTTTGGCGCGTTAGATGCAATACAAAACTGAAAAAACATCCATCCATCAACTTGCATGGATATTTTGAGACACTTACGCAATGAATCTTGCGATCAGTTAAAAACAAGAAATGTAGGAAATTGAATGACCTTTCCAAATATATAATTTGTTTCTATTGAAAATGTTGTTAACTATATAAAGTTAGATATTTTTTAACGGGCACTTTTTATTTTTGGGACAAATTATAAGGTATATGTTTTTGTGGGTGCAGCGTCTGAGTGTCTAAATGATGGAATAAACTTATGAAAACCGATATACATATATATAACATATAGGACTAGTGCACGACTATTTTTCCAATAATAAAAATAATTTTTTAAATTTGTTTTTAATTATCTAAGAGATCAAACCTCGAAAATGGTACGTCAATTGTGGGTGCAGCATTTGAATGTCTTAATGCAATTATTTGGAAGTGGGTATTTTATAGCATGTAGAGGTTGGTGTTCTTTAGTGCACCATACAAATTTTTTTTTAAATGGTTGAGAAACGAAAGAGATATGGACAAAACACTAACAGTGTGTTTCTTGAGTTGAGGAGTGATGATAGAAGATAAATAAGAAAAAAATAGAAAAAATTATGTATTCTTGTTAAAATTTACATATTTAGAATCTACAAAAAAACCCATATTTGTTTCTAAAATCTCATAAAAAATGGAGGTGTGCAGCATAATCAGACGAACTGCTAAACACGAGCATATTGGAAATTTGGATATAATGATGAATTAGCCATGGTTTATCATACTCCAAGGCATAGGCATGTTGAATCCGAAGCAAAGTACAAAGCAGACACATAGGCATAGGAATTCCATGAAAGCATGGGTGGAGGCCCGACCTTGTCATTTGGTGGGAATTTTTTTTGAATTTAACCAATACGCGAGCGCACTTTAGTAAAGCAAAACACGTGCGCAATTTAGTAAAGCAAAATGCATGTGCGATTTATAAAATATAAATGCATGCACAGTTTATTTAACATCATTTTCATCATTATCATCAACACCATCGTCATCATCATCATCATCACCTTCATCATCACCTTCATCATCATCATAATCACCATCATCATCCTCATCCTCATCATCATCATCACCTTCATCATCATCATCATCACCATCCTCATCCTCATCATCACCATGATCATTGGTCATCGATCATCATCACCATCCTCATCCTCATCATCACCATGATCATTGATCATCGATCATCATCACCATCCTCATCCTCATCATCACCATGATCATCGGTCATCGATCATCATCACCATCCTCATCCTCATCATCACCATGATCATTGATCATTGATCATCATCATCAACATCACCATGATCATCATCATCATTATCATCATCATCATCATCAACATCAACATCATTATCAACATCGCCATGATCATCAGCACCATCATCATCATCATCATCATCATCATCATCATCATCATCATCAACATCGTCATCATCAACATCATCATCAACATCATCAACATCATCATGAACATCATCATCATCATCACCATCATCACCATCAACATCATGAACATCATCATCACCAGCATTGTCATCATCATCATCATCAACATCATTGTCATCATCCTCCTCCTCCTCCTCCTCATATTCATCATCATCATCATCATCGCCATCATCATCACCATCGTCACCATCCTCATCCTCCTTGTCATCATCATCATAAACATCTTCATCATCATCATCACCATCCTCACCATCCTCATCCTCATCCTCATCCTCATCCTCATCATCATCATCATCATCATCATCATCATCAATCATCATCACCATCCTCATCCTCATCATCAGCATCACCTTCCTCCTCCTCCTCCTCATCATCACCATCATCGTCATCATGATCAACATCATCATCACCATCGTCATCATCATCATCCTCTTCATCCTCTTCCTCCTCCTCCTCCTCCTCCTCCTCCTCCTCATCATCACCATTAACATCATGAACATCATCATCACCATCATTGTCATAATCATCAACATCATCATCATCATCATCATCATCATCCTCATCATCATCATCACCTTCATAATCATCATCACCATCCTCATCCTCATCATCACCATGATCATTGATCATCGATCATCATCACCATCCTCATCCTCATCATCACCATTATCATCGGTCATCGATCATCATCACCATCCTCATCCTCATCATCACCATTATCATTGGTCATCGATCATCATCACCATCCTCATCCTCATCATCACCATGATCATTGATCATCGATCATCATCATCAACATCGCCATGATCATCATCATCATCATCATCCTCAACATCAACATCATTATCAACATCATCAACATGATCATCAACATCACCATCAACATCATCATCACCAGCATCGTCATCATCGTCATCATCACCATCCTCATCCTCATCATCACCATGATCATTGATCATCGATCATCATCACCATGATCATTGATCATCGATCATCATCACCATCCTCATCCTCATGATCAGCATCACTTTCCTTGTCCTCATCATCATCATCATGAACATCATCATCACCATTGTCATCATCATGATCAACATCATCATCACCATCACCATCATCATCATCATCATCATCATAATCTTCATCCTCCTCCTCCTCCTCCTCCTCCTCCTCATCATCATCATCACCATAAACATCATGAACATCATCATCACCATTGTTGTCATCATCATCAACATCATCATCATCCTCATCATCATCATCACCTTCATCATCATCATCATCACCATCCTCATCCTCATCATCACCATGATCATTGATCATCGATCATCATCACCATCCTCATCCTCATCATCGCCATGATCATTGATCATCGATCATCATCACCATCCTCATCCTCATCATTGCCATGATCATTGATAATCGATCATCATCACCATCCTCATCCTCATCATCACCATGATCATTGATCATCAATCATCACCACCATCCTCATCCTCATCATCAACATCACTTTCCTCATCATCATCATCATCATCATCATCATCATGAACATCATCATCACCATCATCGTCATCATGATCAACATCATCATCACCATCACCATCATCATCATCATCTTCATCCTCCTCCTCCTCCTCCTCCTCCTCATCATCACCATCAACATCATGAACATCATCATCACCATCATCGTCATCATCATCAACATCATCATCATCATCATCATCATCATCATCACCTTTATCATCATCATAATCACCATCCTCATCCTCATCATCACCATGATCATTGGTCATCGATCATCATCACCATGATCATCGATCATCGATCATCATCACCATCATCCTCCTCCTCCTCCTCCTCCTCCTCATCATCATAAATATCTTCATCATCATCATCATCACCATCATCACCATCATCATCATCATCTTCATCATTATCATCATCATAATCACCATCATCACCATCATCATAAACATCTTCATCATCATCATCAACACCATCATCACCATCACCATCATCATCTTCATCATCATCATCATCATCATCATCATCCTCATCATCATCATCACCATCAACATCCTCATCATCATCATCACCATCATCACCATCATCATTGGTCATCGATCATCATCATCAAAAGAGGCATGATCATCATGTTCATCATCATCTCCATCTTCATCATCATCATCATCTTCATCACCATCGTCATCATCAACATCAGCATCATCAACATCATCATCACCATCGTCGTCATCACCATCAACATCATCATCACCATCAACATCATGAACATCAACATCACCTTCCTCCTCCTCCTCATCATCATCAACATGATCATCATCATCATCATCAACATGATCATCATCATCACCATCAACATCATGAACATCATCATCACCATCGTCGTTATCATTATCATCATCATCATCATCACCATCATGACAATCATCATTGTCTTCATCACCATTAGTATGGAGGGATGGAGTAAGGGAGAAAAAGGAACATATAGGGAGGGATGCAGAGAGAATGAGGGAGGTATATTTAGAAAGAGATAGGGATATGTAGGGATTATTGGGGCTATAGAGAGAAACATTTATATGCATGAAAAGAAGGGAACACTAAAAACATTTGTTTTGTTGCTAGCCATAGAAAACATTTGGGAAGTTATGATCTTATTTGTTGCCCTAGCCGTGCACCCACTCTATTAATTGTGCTTAACCATATCGCGTGCGCATTATACTTAAACAAATCGCGTACACGTTTTTACTCTATATAACGTGTGTGCGTTTTGGGACTGTAAAAATAGTGAATTGTTTTTGTCCGAGAGCAACTACACTTTGTTTTTATGAATTTATCCCATTACCGCGCGTTTTTTTATAAATACTCACAATTTACACATTCTCCATCATTCTTTTTGTTATGTAGGTGCAACATTGAGGATATCTTTCATGGTTGAGGAGCACATAGGATAAGATATCAAGCTTCAATGTCATTTCATGGTGATGGTGGATATACACAATTGTACAATAAAATCAGCTTGACGAACAATTTATGATTTAACTTTCATTTGCTTATCATTCAAGAGAACCAAAGGTAAATTTTCCCGCTCATTATTGTTTTGATGAGAAATTTGAACAATTGAGAAGGAATATTGAAGCACCTTGAAGGATCAATAGTTATAAAGCAAGTTAAAGGTTTCAAAGCTTGTAATTGAGGAGCAACAAAAACAAACTATATTGACATTGATCATTGTGGTGATGGGGAATGTACGTAACCGAGGAAGAAAATCAGCAAGGAAGAAGAGACCTCAAGAAGTCATCGAAGAAGAGAAAGAAAAGAAAAGAATAGACATGATGAATCAGAGCCTTTCTTTGAAAACTAATCCAAATCCAATTATACAGGATATGGTGGTTCATCCTATTAATCCAACACAAGAAAAAAGGAAGCATTCACTAGAGGGACCTTCAATTTCCACAATAGTTGTTTAACAAGCACCCCATGGAAGTATTCAAGAAGCAAAATGTAGGTGCTCATTAGGGGATGTTTCAAATACCACATCAAGTCAAAGTGATGAGTTACCATCTCAAGACAAAGCTCATGAAGAGGCGATGTACATGGAGCCTACTGTTGAAGAGGCATTGGAAATGGAGCCTACTGTTGAAGAAGAAAATATTAATTGGACCATCGATGAGGATGTTGGACTTCCACCATCCAACTACCAGGAATAGAATGAAGGACAACAAGTTGCTACTGAAATACCAGAGCGTATTGTTGATGCACTAGATGATAGAAATCCACCCCCCTTACCTCCATTAGAAAGCACACGTCGAAAAACTCTGAAGCGTATACAAGTTGATGAAGGACTCCTCAATTCCATTGAAGGTACACTATCTAAACGTAGTATTGCTTATCAAACTCAACAGATATTAAATAAATATTTTGTTTCTAAATGTGATGGAGATAAATGTAGATTATTTTGATCACTGTTAAAATCTAGGGGCATGAATATTGTTAGGAAATCATTAGGGATAAAGATGATAAAACCTTATGGACCAAGTTCTCATATAGTTAAAAGCTTAGTAGATGCCTTTGGTAAAATTGGTAAGAACACACGGTCAAAGTACCGCAATGCGGCTCGTCGTGTGTTGTCACAAACAATTGTAAATAAGAACACCAGGGTCCTTCGTTTTCTCAAGCCTACATCTAAACTAGTTAATTTGAATGTAAAAACCCTCCATAGGTATTCTATTAGAAGAGAACATCTTGACACAACCGACCAGACAGATTTTTGGGCCTTTATTGGTCGGTTGCCACGTCGTGACATGAAGCTAGTTGATGCAGTAAAGGGACTAGTACAGAGTTTTTGGCATGATCACACAAGGCCTTCTTCAAACTGGAAGGATGTCCTAAAACTGAGAAGGGGTTCAAAGGACCATGAACCACATATTAAGCATCTTCTTGATATAACACACACAGAACTATACGAGAAATTTAGGAATGAACATAGACAATTGAATTTGGGGCAAAGATCTTTTGAGAAATGTAAGCCCTGGTATGTTAGAATAAATACTCTTCATAACACTTGTTGTTGTAGATACCATGTAGAATATGAATATTACTATGAAACATTTTTGTACATTCGTCGTGTGTTGCATACTAACCATGTGCAAGATTGCTCCTTGACAATACCACCGACCTCATCAAGAGAATTCATTCATAGTATCATGTGCAATAGGCATGAGGGACAAACTTACTATGCAAAATCCTGTTTGGATGAAACTTGCTCCAACTGTGCTGGAATGGCATTATTGAGCCAATGTATGTACGAGACTGGAGACAATGAATTTGGGAATATGGTTACAGACATGAAAAGTTTCAAATATATTAGCTATGAAATAGTCCCAAGGAAAGAAAGAAAAAAAATACAATTGGTGACATCTTAGGTACATGGATTTATCTATAAATTTATGTTTGAACAGTTGCATTTCATTCCTTACAAAAAAACCTGATATTGAGATCATTTTGTGTCAACAGGTACAAGTTAGTGTCTTCATCAAGGAATTTATTGAAAAGACACGTCAATATGTTCAGCATGTCCACTTGGCATGATGGTAGGATGAGAAGTTTAGAATATGTAGAGATACATTTCCTCATGGTACTATACTTTCGGTTGTTGATTTTTCCAAGAACTACACTCTACAACCTCAAAATGAGATCCAAAGTTAGTACTGAGCAAGTTTCCTTGATGGTGCATATCACATATAGGCATGGCCCAAATATCAGTGAAGAGCAAAGAGAAATTCTAAGGGAATATCACTTCTACATAAGTGATGATAGGTGCCATGACTTCCACTATGTACGTCATTGCTTCATCATGTTCTATGATCATTTGAAGGGCAGGAACATATAGATGGATTGACATTGGATTTGGTCTGATGGATGTGTTGGTCAGTTAAAAAATGCACGCATATTTCATTGGTTGTGTTCATTGCATAAAAAATACAAAGTTCCACATATGTGGAACTATTTTGAGACTAGGCATGGTAAAGGAGAGCATGATGGAGCCGGAGCATGTATCAAAATAGCCCTACGAAGAGAGGAATTGAAATTATCTACAATATCTACAATATCTACTATTCGAAATGCTCAATCTATAGTCAAGTGGTGCACGTCAGTAATGGGAGAGGAATTAGCTATGAGAGTAGAATCCACAAGAAAGAGACATGTGGAGAGGTTTTTTTGGGAGGTGGTAGACATAGATTGTTCACATGCATGGGAATGCAATACTGTTCCTAGGACTCATGGCTTTCATTCGGTTTGAAGCTCTGATAACCCAGTATTTGAAATTTGGACCAGAAAACTCACTTGTTTTCGCCCGCCTTGTTGTGATGATGACTGGGATGTGTGTGAATCATTGGATTGGGTTGATGGATGGGATTGCATATCAATTCCACTTGATCATCATGCAATTGTTGAGTTAACTCCGTTGGAAGAAGACCAATCGTCTATTTCTATAGATTTTGATCATGTATTAGACCTTGTACAGCCTGGTATGATGCATTTCCTTAACATTTTTTTGTAAAATTTACGTAGTCTTGAAACTCACATTAATGTCCTTTTATCACACGAAAAATATTTGATCATATACCTACAATCATACTATGCAGGACACATATACACAATGGTTGCCTCAAAAGATAGTGAATGGGGTGGTGATTATTGGTTGGCACGTTGTATAGAGGGAAAACAAACCCTCATTATGTCCATGACTGATGATGAAAAAAACCACTTCCCCATCAGGTCTATGGTTGTTAAAGGTGAATATCTTACACATGAAAACAATGCAAGAAAGAAGGGTGGATATGTTTACAGGATTACAAACCAGGTGTAAGTGTGTATCACTTTACTAGCTTAATCATTGGTGCAAACCTCCAGGTACGAACAATTCCTAGTTGGAATTCATCGAAGGTATGCTACTTCTTACCGGTTACAGAGCACGAGAGACTAATGGAGACCATCATTATAAGAGATGATGTGGAGGGCTTGGTTGTATGATAATAGGTGGGATCTAACATGATGAGGTATGTATCATTATTGTAATTTTCCCATGTATGTTTCTTATGAATATGTCAATTTTGTGTTCTTGTACGCAACTTCTTACCAGATACATAGCACGAGAGACTAATGGAGACCATCATTATAAGAGATGATCCGGAGGCCTTGGTTGTATGATATTAGGTGGGATCTAGCATGATGAGGTATGTATCATAATTTTAATTTTCCCATGTATGTTTCTTATTAATATGTCAATTTTGTGTTCTTGTATGCTACTTCTTACCAGATACATAGCACGAGAGACTAATGGAGACCATCATTATAAGAGATGATCCGAAGGCCTTGTTGTATGATATTAGGTGGGATCTAGCATGATGAGGTATGTATCATAATTTTAATTTTCCCATGTATGTTTCTTATGAATATGTCAATTTTTTGTTCTTGATATGCGAAAATTTCCATAATGTTGTTTATAAATATGCCAAAAATTCTCTTGTATGTCAAGTTAATGAACATGCCAAATTTTACGAATTCAGGACATCGGGATAGTGCTAGGGTGGCCCTCTAATCTGGTTCCATGGAGAAGAGACCATTATTTTGGTCAATTTTGGAAACTAGGGTTTTGCTCAGTAAGTGAATGTGAAATTTTTGCACATGGGGGTCAAATTCGCATATTGCTTGACCATGAAGGTGTGGCTACTGTTCCCACATAACACAAGCCTAAACATTCTTGCACGACCCACCGTAAGCCCTTTTTTATACACGGTTTCCATTCTATGCCCTGGGTAGGGATTCAACAGGTGTCCCTGAAATCCTGTAGGAGGTGGGATTCAACGTGCCATAGAATCATGACCATTGCTTATATTGATGAATCGTTAGCTCTGTTAGATTCAGGACATCGAGATAGTGCTAGGGTGGCCCTCTAATCTGGTTCCATGGAGAAGAGACCATTATTTTGGTCAATTTTGAAAACTAGGGTTTTGCTCAGTAAGTGAATGTGAAATTTTTGCACATGGGGGTCAAATTCACATATTTCTCGACCGTGAAGGTGTGGCTAGAGTTCCCACATAACACATGCCTAAACACGCTTTCATGACCCATCGGAAGCCCTTTTTTATGCACGGTTTCCATTCTATGCCCCAGGTAGGGATTCAACAGGTGTCCCTGAAAGCCTGTAGGAGGTGGGATTCAACGTGCCACAGAATCATGACCGTTGCTCGGATCGATGAACCATCGGCTACGTTGGATTTAGGACATCAGGATAGTGCTAGGGTGGCCCTCTAATCTGGTTCCATGGAGAAGAGACCATTATTTTGGTCAATTTTGGAAACAAGGGTTTTGCTCCGTAAGTGAATGTGAAATTTTTGCACATAGGGGTCAAATTCGCATATTACTCGACTGTGAAGGTGTGGCTAGAATTCCCACATAATACATGCCTAAAAAATCTTGCATGAACCACTGAAAGTCCTTTTTGATGCACTATTTCCATTCTATGCCCCGGGTAGGGATTCAACAGGTGTCCCTAAAAGTCTGGAGGTGGGATTCAACGTGCCATAGAATCATGATCGTTGCTCGGATCGACAAACCATAAGTTCCATTGGATTTCAGACATCGAGATAGTGCTAGGGTGGCCCTCTAATCTACTTCCATGGAGAAGAGACCATTATTTTGGTCAATTTTGGAAACTAGGGTTTTGCTTAGTAAGTGAATGTCCAATTTCTGCACATATGGGTTGGCTTTGCAAATTCCTTGACCGTGAATGTGTGGCTAGCATTCCCACATGGAACTTGCCTAAACAAACTTGCACGACCCACTGAAAGCCCTTTTTGATGCACGGTTTCCACTCTATGCCCTATTTAGGGATTCAACGGGTGTCCCTAAAATCCTGTGGGAGGTGGGATTCAATGTTCCATAGATTGATGACCGTTGCTCGGATCGATGAACCATCAGCTCCGTTGGATTCAGTACATCATGATAGTGCTAGAGTGGCCCTCTACTATGGGTCCATGGACAATGGATCATTTTTTTTTGTCAATTTTGGAAACTAGGGTTTTGCTCAGTAAGTGAATGTGAAATTTTTGCACATAAAGGTCAGCTTGAAGGCGATTGTAGATCTTCCCCTCATATAAGAGATGTGAGCATTTGTACGATGAAATGCAGGAGGAGACAATGCCATTAAGTCAGTAACCATGTAATGGAACATGTTTATGTTTAGAAACAAGTGGCCATTCTATTACACCATTATTATAAAATATATATATCTTCACGCTACGAATGCTTTGAAAATACCATGTACATTAATCACACATAACTTTCATCTCTTTCAAAGTTGTTACTCGAGGCCATTCATCAAATTCCATGTACATTAACAAAATGATAAAATAATGTGCAGGACATACATAATGTGTAGGATATAGTCATAACCATTATTTTGAATCAACCTTATAATACTCGAATACTTTTAGGTTTGATGTGTATCCCATGTATTCGTTAGATGAAAGACATCATGCCAAAAAATAATTTTATTTATGTATACCACACTGGTGCATCATTTAAGTGTGTCAACTTCGTGCATCCTTTAAACGTTTGTTAGGTTGTTATGTGGGTAAGGTTCTTTTGTATTCCACCAAGTTGGATCAGTTGCTTAGCTGTGCTGGGTGCTTAAATGTGTATTAGACCTATGTTCCATATTTTTTAATACAATTTGACATTGTTAATATAAAATTATATATGCAATTGGATCATGGTAAAAAACAATTAAAATGTACATTTTTTTCATTATGGAATTTATTGTAATTGTGCATTGTTCTCAAATTTGTAACTAATATCTCCATACAATCGTAAAATCTATAAAAAATTGAAAACATTACGCATAGAAAAATTCTTTGCCACACATGTATAATCACACTTAAAAGACTGAACCATGAATATCTCAAGAGCCTTGATATGAAATGTTTTTTATACCATGAAAGTTATAATAAAAAAATATAAGGCCTAGATCTATGGCATGTCAATGTACATGTATCAAAAACATATTTGATGTACATGTGCAAACAAAAGTACATCTGTCCTGGACGGTGCCCCTATACTCTAACTCCAGATTGTACATAAAAATACATATTTGTCTTGGACTAACACATCAAAATTCTAACTTTCTCTTGTTTTTCCCGGACCCTGATGCTCTTCGGCTCTGTCTACGACCACTGTGCATCTTTGGCGACTGTAAATCAATGACAATATTTCTTGATTAGGTAACTGAACTAGTACTGTCCATCAATAACAAAGTTTGAAAATTTAAAATATGACTCAATTGTAAATAAAACAAAGACTCACTGCATCCATCGGGGGTATAGGTGCCTGTGGTGTCGAGGGTGTAGGTGCCTCTGCTGTGGTCGTCCTTGCAGCGAGGTTTTTTGCTTGTTGAGGCCCAAAAATTCGCAGGAAACAACAGTAAGGGATTCTCCCCAGTCAACGTTCCCAACTAGCCCGTGACTGTTTGGTATGGGGAATCCGTCCGGTTTGCGGTCCGGCTATCGTAGGTCAAAGTAACAAAAAAAAACAAAGGCTTTACTGGTTGCGGCTAGGTCCACCGTGTATTTTTGTATTTTTTGACCTAATGTATGATATGCAAGTGCCTAATTAACCATGCAAGGTAATAAGATGCAAGGAGCAGTCACAACGTGATGCGCAGGTTCTTACCTCTCGTCGTAGCATTCACAAGCATCTAAATCACATACAACAAGAAATTAAAACTAACTATCTAAACTATCCCTAGGGAGCAGGATTATCATTCATTGGTGAGTAATATATTTTGTGCATGCATTATGAAGAGTTACAAATAGCTGATACTTCTTTCAATACACATGAACAATGACAGATATTTGAACAACCAGATAGCCAATTGTTTAGAGACAACATTTATTACTCACAGTGGAAAACATCACAAAAATATACTGAAGAACATTCAACAAGAACATAGGTTCAGGAAGTTAAACACTCTCACAGTTAATGAAACACAGCTGAAAACGAAATAGTTCCCCTTCAACATTGTTCATTTAATCACATTGATACATTCCACATTTCGCTTTCTCCAGCAGGCAAAAGTTGTAGTTTCTGATTGTAAAACGAAATAGTTCCTCTTACAAGAAAATGGTGTACAAGTTTTTCCAGGGAAAAAGTCCCTTCCTAAGTTCTAACTTTTCCATATTTAAACTACAACAGCAGATCGTTTGGGCTCCCCCCAAATGTGTGAATTTTCAGTCCCTCGAATGCTTCACCTTCTCATCTTATTTTCTGTATGCATTCATGATCTGATTAGTAACGGATAGATATTTTGGGTCTATGCCTTTGTCGCCATCCATTTTGTCTTTTCCTTAGCTTGTGCCCCTTGAGTTCCTGTCTCCCATCTATATCTTTGCGCCGTGGAAAAATGAGCAGTCTTTTGGATTCTTCTGCAATTGATCAGTCGTGCATCATTCACCGGGATTGCATGCTAAAATGAAACGTCAAATTAAATCAATTAAAACAGCTAATCCACAAGAAAAACCCACTTATACTACTTCGTCCACCTACAGGCTTGACAAACCTAGCCAACGACGGTCAACAGGAAACTCTTCGGTGGCTCAAAATACTGACGTCGGAAGGGTAGCCAATCTGTTGGTGGGAAAACTTTAAATCGGAAGCCAGAATGATAATGGATTCGGAAGCCAATTGGTTCACACAGCCGCAATGGTGGGAAAGGAAAAGAAAACGAACAAGTAACCTGCATCGGCAGTGGAGCGCTTTTCACTTCGGGTGGCAAATTGAATTGGGAGCCACAACGGCGTAAACGAAAGGTTAGGGACACGAGACCTGAAGGAGGGAAGAATCTCAATTGGAGGTCAGAAGACATTTTACATCGGACGCTAAATTGCTTTCCCAGCTGCAACAGTGGAAGAAGAAAAGTTACGGTCAAGCGACTAAGAGACTGACGCATCGGCTGGTGGAGCGCTTTGGACTTCGGGTGCTGAGCTGCTTCAAGAGCCGCAACGACGGAAGCGAAAAGGTAATGGCCTCCGATCAAACATATTTTCGACACCCAATGTATAAAAACAATTTAAGTGTTTTGGACAGCCCTCGAATTTCAACAACGGAAAAAAATTGGCTTCACCTCTGAAACGACGACCCAAAACAAAGAAACTTGATCCGATCGACAAGCAAATAAAACTGCGACCCGCAACAATTTCCATCACAATCAAATTCAAAAACCAGGGTGAGAGTTAATCTTTAGAATCATCCAAAATTAAACATGACCAAAAATTCAAAGGGTCCAATGATTAAAACAACATTAAATCATGAGGAGTGGCCCAAAATTTAAGAAATTTGGGGAGAATGGTTGCAGCTGCAACAATTGGTGATTACCTGGTGAACCTAGATCTCTGGGCGATTGTTCTTTGAGTGACAGATTGTTTAACAATAAATGCATTTATTGAATTCTTCCAGTTATCCGGATTTCTCAAATGACCGAAGTGTGTACCTTTAATCATTGATGATAGTCCAGTTTGGGAGAGTGGAAACCAAGATTTTCAAGTCCAGATAACTCTGTTGAGGCCAGAGGATGAGTTTCATTATTATTTTTGTCTTCGGGTAACAGATAGCTTGGACACCACAGGGTTGTAGCATATGGTAAACATAAATATTCATTTGTTCCTCATTCCCATGCCACTTTAGCACTTTTTGTGCTTTTGGGATTTTGTCCCTTTTCATATGAGTCCTCCTGCATGTCTTTCTTACTGAACTTTAATTCAGGTTCCTCTATCCCATAGTGTCCTTTTGTGTGAGCGGTGTGCTTCATGTTTCAGCTCACGGACAGAGAGGATCTTTCGGCAATTTATTACTTATGATTCAACATCTGCTTTGATGTATGATGCTTTCATAGGAGTTTTTGACTCTTATTTGCCTTTTGGAATTTGTTTCCTGGCATGGGATCATTTATATTTAATATACTTTTCACCTTGCTCCTTTCCATGGGTCCTTTGCTGTCACTCCTTAGAACATTTTAAGTGTGACGTGGGTGGAGCCTCAACATAGTACTCCAGACTCTTCGAATCCGGTTTATTTAACAGGGGTTAAGCAGGACTTCAATGCACACAGAGCTTATTCGAGAAAACTGCTAAACTGGAAGAAGTTCTTTTAGCAACACACAGTTTGCGGCCCAAAATTTTTATCATTCCCAAACATTTTGAGGTTCTCCATGCAACCGCGGGTTCATTCCCTTTATTGGAATCAAGAAAAACAAACTAAAACAAACTGAAAAAACACGACTCAAAAGACAGCCAAACAGATTAATTATATACAAGACAGAAGAACTCAAAGACACTCAGGAAAAATAAGGCTTGAGAACCAAACCATTCACTGGTAAGTTATATTCCCACCCCTGTAGATCTTGCAACTTATAAGTAGAAGGGCCAAGCTTTGCTGCAATCTGAAAAGGGCCTACCCACAACTGCTGGAATTTAGTGTGCTTTCCTTTTTCATCATGGGGGTGATCCCATTTGAGGACTAAGTCTCCTACTTCAAAGTATTTTTTTGCAGCTTTATGTTTGTGGAACCATCCCTTTACTAATTCTTGCTATTGCTTAAAGCGTTCCCTGGCTTTAGATCTAGCCTCTTCTGCTTTCAGAAGACTGCATATCCTCATCTGCAAAACTTCATTCTCCGACCCTCTGGACTCTTGAGCTATTATGGAAGAAGGTAGCATGATGTTTGGGGGAAGAATGGAGTCTTTACCATACACAAGGGTATACGGTGACACTCCTATCGCAGACTTGGGGGTGACTCTATCAGCCCAAAGGGCGTTTGGTAGCGCTAAGTGCCAACTCCTCTGGTTTTCTATCACAGTCTTCTTTAAAATCCTAATCAGATTTTTGTTAGTGGATTCAGCGAGGCCATTTCCTTGTGGATAGTAATTAGCAGAATAATGCAATTTTATCCCTTTATCATGAGCAAAATTAGTTAATTTAATTGATGAAAAGTATGTAGCATTATCAAAAAATAACGAAACTGGAACTCCAAACCTGGTCATGATGTGATCCTGTAGGAAACTAATGACCTCGTCTTGATTTATCTTGTGCAGCGGAACTGCTTCGACCCAATGAGTGAAATAATCGGTCGCGGTCAGTATGTACTTATGTTGTAGGGAGGAATTTGGTTTTATTTCTCCAATGATATCCAACCCCCATTGCTCGAATGGTTCTGTGATCATCACAGGCTTTAGGGGTGCTGCTGCTTTAGGTTGTCTCCCACTACACCTTTGGAAAATATCACACTTCCTGATGTGTGCGTGTGCATCTTTGAAGAGCGTAGGCCAATAGTAACCTGCCCTGAGGATTTTGTGGGCTGTAGTATCTCCTGAATAATGTCCCCTAGCAGGACCGTCATGCAATTCTGACATTACTTTCTTCGCATCTTCCTTTTCTAAGCATCTGAGAAGAACCCCGTCATAATTATTTCTGAATAGTACTCCTTCAACAAGTTGATAGGAAGCTGATTTAAGGCGCAGCGCTCTTCTTTACTTGGAACTCCAATGTTCTGGCAACAGCCTTGCCCGCAGGTAATGCACAAGGTCTCTATACCAAGACTCGGGAGCTGTAAACAAAGGACATACATCCATTAAATGTAATTCAACTTCATCTTCCTAGGCGTGTTCTTCAATTTTTTCATTTTCAGCCATCTATTTGCACAACCCTTGTCCTTTAACTATAGACGCTGGCTTGAATTCAAGGTCGTACTCTTGAAGAGCTGTTACCCAGTTGCCTCTTCTTTCTCCTAGCTCCTTCTGTACAAGAAGAGACCTTACAGCTGGATAGGGGATGATCACCTTGGTTCTATTTTTTAAAATATAAGGCCTAAATTGCTTTACTACTTTGAATACAGCGTAAGCTTGTTTATCAACAACTGGGTAATTCTATTCGGCCCCCTGTAGACCAATACTCATAAAGGATATTGGGAATTCATCCCCCCCATCTTCCTTTTGGGTGAGCACAGCTGCTAGTGAATCATCGGACGCAAAGGTATACAAGATAAAATCTTTGTCAAAATCTGGGCTTTTCAGGAATGGTGCATGTGCAACAACAGTTTTGATTTTGTTGAATGCGCTGTTCTCAATTTTTGTCCACTTGAATAGTGAATTTTTCCTTACCATCTGCTGTAGTGGTTTGACAATCTGAGCAAAATTAGGCACAAATATTCGCACGAATTTTATCGTTCCCATAAATGATTGCATCCCCTTTTTATTATGGGGCAAGGGGATTTGTTCAATAGCCTTAATTCTTTCTGCGTCTATAGAGATTCCTTTCTTCAAAACTATGTGACCCAGTAACTTTCCCTCCGTGACAATGAACACACACTTCTTAGGATTGAGTGAGATGCCATATTTCTGACAGCGTTCGAAAATTTGCCTTAAGTGAAACACGTGCTCTCCTCTTCTCTTCGAGAATATTGTAATATTGTCAAGGTATACTACAGCACTTCGGCCAATCAAACCGCAGAAAGCTATGTCCATAGCCCTTTGAAACGTTGCTCCAGCATTTATAATCCCAAAGGGCATCCTTCTGTAGGAAAAGGTTCCCCATTTGGTCCTGAACGTTGTCTTCAACCTGTCTTCTTCAGCTACTAATACTTGATTGTAGCCAAAGAAACCGTCTAATAACGAAAACAGTTCAGAACCTGAGACCATTTGTAGCAATTTCTCCATGGGTGGAACATGACAGTTATCTTTGTCTAAATCACAGTTTAAGTTCCTGAAATCCACGCAGAGTCTGATCTCTCCAGATTTTTTTCTTACTGGTACCAGATTTGATACCCACTCAGAGTGTCTGACCTTAAAAATGATTCTAGCATCCAATAATTTCTTCACTTCACTTTGAATCAGCGGTTCCAATTTTGGATGCACTTTTATTAAAGGTTGCTGATATGGCTTGACACCGGCTTTGATGGGAATGACATGTTTGATGATGCTGGTGTCATATGTTTTCAAATATTCATATGTCCATGCGAAAACATCTTTATATTGTTTAAATAGACTGACGAATTTGTCTCTTTCTGCTGGTGAACAACATTTGCCAAGGTTCACAAATTTAGGACTCGCCTCAGTCCCTAAATTTATCAACTCGAACTGTAGAGATGAGCTGTGAGTCTTCACGTTGGCTGGTCTTCTGAACTTTTCATTTAAATCGAACATTATTTCCAACGTTCTGACTCCTTTAGGGATGAAATTGTCACATTTCATCTCAGCCTGATGTTCTTCATCATCTATAATCGCCCCTTTGAACACCTCGTCATTCGTTAAACATTCTATAATCTGTTGGTCATCGTCAAACACTTGCAGGTTGGTGATCATATCCGATACTGAGAGCCTGAAAAGCAATTCGACAGAACATCGTGGGTACGAGCCTAGCGGCTGATGTGGCCAACAAGTCAGCTGCTGCATTTTTAAGTCTTGGAATTGAAATAATATTGAATGCATTAAAACATTTAAGCATGTCCCATACCTCATTTTGGTAAGATTTCAAGTGAGGGGGAACACAATGTATTTGATTCCGGATTTGTTTCACAATAATTTCAGAATCCCCAAAAACTTTTAGATTACTTACCTTTAATTCAATCGCTTTCCTCAAACCCTGCACCAGAGCTTCGTACTCAGCTATATTATTAGTACACTCAAACTCTAATCTACATGAAAGAAAATGTTTATTCTTCTGGGGGTCGATCAGGACACAGCTAGCCCCTGACCCCTTTAATGTCTTAGAGCCATCAAAAAACAAAGTCCAAACATCACTAACCACTGAATGTGAATCTATTCCTACTGCTAAGTCTACTATTTTACAGTCAATCTCATCAGCCTGTGAGAATCGAAGGAGATCAGGCTGAGTGTCTGATGTGTTGCTGGCTTCTTCTACTTGGTAATTTCCTGGTTCCAACTCAATAAAATAATTTCCCAATACTGAATCCACTGGTTCATTCTTCTCCTCCAGTCGAGTGACATTGTATTTCATATGAGGCTCTCTTAAGATCTTGATCTGGTTCGGAATTCCTTTGTACGGCAGCCACAGATGCGACCAATCCGAGGCAAAATATCCATTTAGTTTGGCCGACCAATATCTACTCAGGACACGACCGTACGCGTCTGGTATATCAGCCACCACGATGTTAATGACCTGGCATACTTTATCATTTGATGCCAGATGGACTAGGACATATTCCATCTCACCCATTACCTTTACATCTGTCCTATCCAACTGAACCACTCTCCAAGTAGATGGCTTGGGCTGCCCATTTATCCTTTTACAGACTGATATCAGCATGACATTAACCGACGCCCCTGAGTCTACCAAGCAATTATGTACATTATGATTGAAAATTTCAAATGTGAGGAGGAAAGGTGGATGTTTGATTTTAGTCTTACCTCCAACGCTGGTTTCGCCGATTTCTTCTTCTTCCCGAGGCTGATTGTCAGTGGGAAGCCCCTCATCCGAAGCTTCAAGTGCTTTCAATAATCTTTCCTTTTGCTGTGGTACTTTACACATTTCAAACAATGAAATGTTTGCCTTTATTTTATTTATGTCTTCCATGATATCATAATCCATTTGTGGCTCAATGAGGTGCGGTTTATCAGCAATCACCTTTTCTTCATTGGGCTTGGCCAACGTATCTTTTTGCCTAGGATCTTGGCTAGTAATAGTGAATTCTGGAATCTTATCGGCTAAGGATTTGTTTTGAAATTTCTTTACATTTCTTTGCAGCCTTTTGATCTTTGGTAGAATGAGACTGTTTTCTTTAATTTTCCCTTGGCTCCTTGTTGCCACGTTGGTTTCCATGACATCCTTGTGGCCCTGATTCTTTTCCTCTTCAGCATCAAATAATGAAACAGAATCCCACAAAACCATGGTTTCCTCTTCTTGTTCCTTTGTTGATGTAGTATTCTCTTTTCTCTCTTCATCTCCATCTTCTGTTAATCTAGAATCCAACAGCTGATTCATGACTAATGTCATCGAGTTTATCCATTGAGGACAATTCTTTTCAGAATGAGGCTGTTGGTGGAAAGTACAAAAATTGTCCATGCCTACCTCTATTAAATTCATGGATGCAGTATTGTGAGGAGGAGGTTGATACTGATTGTTATCTTCTCTTTTCTTATAATATGGCTTATAAAACCTTTGTGTTTCCTTCTCTTTCTCCAAATCTATGATTTTGTTGGAAAGCTTCTGCATCATTTTTGCCATATTTTCATAATCTGGCGATTTCTCTTCCTTAGGCTTAGTAAACAATAAAGCTTTCCTTCCTGCACCTTTCTCTCCTGATTGTTCTGGATAATCTTCAATACTTTCTCTTTCAGCTTCCACTACTTTTTCCTCTTCATAGGTTTCTGTCAAAGTATGCTTGGCCCTACCTTTGGCAAACATGGCCAAATCAGGGCCTAAAGCTGAAGTATAATATTCAATCAGAACTTTGTTTGAAGCTTTATCCGTTTCAGAAAAATTCTTGAGATAGGCTGGAAACCTTTGTGTGAAACTGTGCACCTTTTCCTTTCTTTCTTTCTTCAAGGCGCATAGCCCTTTCATGAGGGCTGCATGAGTTTTCTGAGTTGCGTACTTACTTCTGAAAATTCTTTTGAAGGTATCCCAATCAGGGATAGAGTTAGCAGGAAACCCAAATTACCATGATGTTGTAGCTCCTTTAAGGGTATGCGGGAAAATTCTGTAGACTACATATTCATACTCCTCGGCCCTTAATCCTTCAATTTCCAAGTAAAAACTTTGTAGGTGATCATCTAAAAGTATTTTCTCATTTGGGTCGAACTTGGGAAACATCTTGTCAAAGGCTTGAGGTAGGTCGTGTAATGGAGGTGTCAGGTTTAACGGTGATATGGCTCTCCAAGTAGGTGGTGGATTAGCATTTACTCCTGCCATGAGTCTAGGTGGAGAGTGAGGAGGTGAGCCAATAGGAGTGCGAGCAGGAGAACTGTGAGGGGTATTTGGGCCTTCTTGGTTCAAAGGTAGTGCAACTTCCTGTAAGGCTGTCTCTACAAGTTCTTCCCAGTCCCCAACCAACACTAAGTCTTCTACTATAGGACGATCTTTCCTTTTATATTCTCTTCTGGGAAATTCAGGGATGATTGGAAATCCTCCAATCTTCTTTACATATGCCATGGTGTGTCTTCTCAGATCATTAACAACTTGGTTTCCAATAGAATATAGATGTTCTCTTTCTTTTGGAATTAGATTATGAAGCCAATTGCTTTCAGATCTGTTATCGGTGGAATAATCTTGGGAAAACGGGTTTCCTCGGCTAGCCATGCACTGGCATCCCTCCTTCTAGCGCCAAAACTATTGAGGCCCAAAAATTCGCAGGAAACAAAAATAAGGGATTCTCCCCAGTCAACGTTCCCAACTAGCCTGTGACTATTTGGTATGGGGAATCCATTCGGTTTGCAGTCCGGCTACAGTAGGTCAAAGTAACAAAAAAAACAAAGGCTTTACCGGTTGCGGCCCGGTCCACCATGTATTTTTTCGTCGGCGGGAAAACTTTAAATTGGAAGCCGGAATGATAATGAATTCAGAAGCCAATTGGTTCACACAGCCACAACGGCGGGAAATGAAAAGAAAACAAACAAGTAACCTGCATCGGCAGCGGAGCGCTTTTCACTTCGGGTGGCAAATTGAATTGGGAGCCGCAACGGCAGAAATGAAAGGTTAGGGACACGAGACCTGAAGGAGGGAAGACTCTCAATCGGAGGTCGAAAGAAATTTTACATCAAACACTAAATGGCTTTCCCAACCACAACGGTGGAAGAAGAAAAGTTACGGGCAAGCGACTAAGAGACTAACGCATTGGCTGGCAGAGCGCTTTGGACTTCGGGCGCTGAGCTGCTTTGAGAGCCGCAATGGCGGAAGAAAAAAGGTAACAGCCTCTGATCAAACATATTTTCGATGCCTGATGTATAAAAATGATTGAAATGTTTTGGACAGCCCTCGAATTTCAACAACGGACAAAAACTGGCTTCACCTTTGAAACGGCGACCCAAAACAAAGAAACTTGATCCGATCGACAAGCAAATAAAACTGCGACCCGCAACAATTTCCATCACAATCAAATTCAAAAACTAGGGCGAGATTTAATCTTTAGAATCATCCAAAATTAAACATGACCAAAAATTCAAAGGGTCCAATGATTAAAACAACGCTAAATCATGAGGAGGGGCCCAAAATTTAAGAAATTTGGGGAGAATGGTTGCAGCTGCAACATTGCCATGCTTCTCTGCGAATAAAAAAAATTATGTCAATTATCTCAAGAATTATCAACATGTACATGAATGAGAAAGTACTAATCAATTATGTAAAAAATGAACATCTCACCGAAAAAACCATTTCTAGGAGATGAGCCTGGTGCTCTTTAATAGTAAGAGGAGCCGTAGGTTGAACATCAACCTCAGTTGCGTGCACTAATGGACCAGGGTGTGGCTACATTCACCAAATGATTAAATAGTTAGACATCGTGCATGTCCAGAAACAATACAAATGAAATGTACAATTACAAATATTCAAGTAGATTTACCTCACTATGACTTATCCCTATTGTAGATGCAGCATTGACAGTGGCATCAACAATCCCACTAAGGTCTGACACATATGACTCTACATCCTGATGCTGTAAACATGTGAAAATAACATTAAGAAAAAACACTTGTGAAGTGAATACATAGCTAACCAACAACTGCCATTGGAAGGGTGTACATTACCATGGGATGAGTAGGTTGATCCTCATGCACACCCACTCTGTTCAAGGAAGAGGGACCTCGTTTGGTGTAAACAACCCCCTTATCTATGTTTGGACTATGGGGAGATCCAAACCAAAGAGGCAGTGTAGGGATCTGCGATGACATATGCATTCATAAAGTGTTACCATAGTTAGACATGGATTTGAATGGATGGAATAATATGTATTGAAAAAATAACATGTTGTAATATACTTACCCCTTCCTGGGACATATCTCCACCATGGGAGTGACCGCTTCCATCAATTTCTTGCCCCTCTTTAGATGACTCTAGCATCTGCAAGTTTAAAAATTATATTAACATTAGCGATCTATAAAGGAGTGTACAGTAAGAAATTTAAATAATTCGAACAAGATTCAATCATAACCCATGTACTTACATTCTTCAAGTAGTTGTAAATTCCAGCTTGGACTATGTCGTTGATATCAATGTCTCCAACATCATGTTCCAAGTGGGGTTCCTACCACTTCAAAAATTGTAAATATTATACATTTTAATAAATTAATCAAGACTAACACATGCATTAACAAAATTATACATGTAATAACAAAATGACAAGTGTTTAAATATTACCTCAATTGTGGTTCTTTGGGCCTTGGGTACAACCACACCGGGTGCAGTACCACCCCCGTGAGAGGCATCAATCTCTTGCAAGAGTAAATATTGCATATATATTATGAATCTTTTAATATGTTAGATATAGTATGGAACAATTAAAAATTGAACAATAACAGAGTTTTAAAACAATGTCCTTACCTGACCACCAGTCATCGTAGTGGTACCATGTCTTGGTCCAGGACCATAACAGGGTCCCCCACACGATGTGCAGACATGTGGCTCACTCTGAGGCACATGGGATGTCGGTATATCCCCACCAATAGATGTCCCTCCACCACTAGAAGCTGGTGGTTGTACACCAGCAGAGGAAAAGGGCGCTCTTTGGTCAATAGTGGTCATGTGTCGAGAGACCATCTCAGCTAGAGTAAAAAATGCATCCTATGTCTAGGAAACCATGTCATGTGCAGGAGGGATGTCTTCCCTCGGTAGCTGGGCATGAGGTGCAGGTATCTATGGATTGGAATCTCTATGCCTAGCATGGGGTCGGTGTTGGGGCATTCCCCTACCAACTCCTTGGAAGCCAAACATGTCAAAATAGTTGACATGTTTTCCCATCACAAACTCTGCATACAATTTTCGGAGGAAGTACATCGGTACTTCCCTATTGTTGTGAGGGGGAATGTCAAAAACCATGTACCAACTATCCATCCAGTTGTCTCTGATGGGTGGAAAAGTGCACCACTCAATAGAAATATGTGGCATGCTAATCTTGGGGATGTCATCCGTCCCAGGTAGTCTAAACAATGAATAGATGGCTTGTTTTGTTATTTTCAGCTTTTTTACCTCATTGTAACTCAACCCATCAGCATATTATTTCCTTTTCCTCTCCCTGTAATATGCGATGCTATACAACGCATCATTCGATCTTGCGATCGTATCAACAATAGATAACAATGAATCTGACAGGGAGTGGCAAAGCTCATCTCCACCCCTCCAAGCCGAACCAATCTCTCTCAAATGGCCAATAAACCTCAGTATCTCTGCATTGTTACGATCCATAGTAGTCACTGCAATCATAAATACAAATAAAATATCATTAGAAATATAAACACATCATATAATGACATATCTAAGAACTGAAAACTATATAACTATTGACATATAAACTAAATCTTTCATGTAAATTTAAAAATTAATCTTGAATTTTACAGTAAAGAATAGGCGGCATAATGTGCTGTTGATGAATAAAATCCCAGTATAGGCAACGATTTTGTTAGATATGTAATTATTTGTTGTAGTGTGATGTTTTTTGGACTCCAAAGGCTATTTAGTAGAACTTTATGGATTTTATGGTTGCAAGGGTTCCACTGGATTAAATATCATGTATGATCTAGTATGTGATTGGCATGTTTAATCAAATACATCAACCTACCTATGTATCTTCACATTCATAGAGTCTATTGCTGAACTTTGTTGTCTTGACCTTAACCAAAAAGTACCCTTCATTCAAGAAGAAATATTTGTTA
>LPNX010875810.1:117664-191533 GCA_001517045.1 Pseudotsuga menziesii | reverse complement strand
TCAATGGCTATGGTAGCTATTGTTAATGAGGGTGACTATATTTCTATGAGGAAGGCAGGGTAATTCTTTTAGATGAGGCCACTTGTCAATTCCTACATCAATAAATGTTATCATAGATACAATGGGATGGTCTGGATCATATCACAACCAACTATATAAAATACACAACTTAAAGACTCAACATTAGAGTGTACAAAATGTCAAAAAAAAAACATGACAAGGAAAAAATCCCAAAATATTCATTTGTTTTTTGAGTTAATTGGGGTTTTGGTTTCCATCGGGCATGGGAATTTTGGGTATGAATTTTGTTAAATAATCAAAATTATTTAATTTTTATCATTAAATTGGGGAATTGGTTTCAATTGGAAAATTACATTGGGGTTGTTGTTTCCATTGGCCAATTCCATTGGGTTTTTGTTTCAATTGGGCAATTCCATTGGGTTTTTGTTTCAATTGGCCATAATTTAATTTAATATGGTTTAATTTTACAATCTAGGGAAGATAAATTGATGAAGAAAAAAAAAAAACATGAAAATAAATGAGGAAAATACCTCACAAAGGGGAGGTTTATCCAAAGGTGGAGATGGAGGGATCAAGCACATCTAAAATCATGTTTGCATAGTTGAGTTTTTCTCCTCGTTCGTCCAATAGCCGCAGGGTTATGAGAAAATGATGGCCTCGGCCAATTTAAAAAAAAAACAGGCTTTCCAAATTGCCCCTCCATTTTAGTGAAGGAAATCGCGCACGCGATTTCCTTCACTAAAACGGAGACGCGATTTTTCTTATTATCCTAGTTGGGATGCCTATTGCCAGCCTTGGGACTAGGCTTGGAAAGTTCGGGATTGCTTGGGATGATTTCTTTTTTTTGGATTAAGAGTGATTGACTTTACTCCACCATCGCATCTAAAAGGTCCCTCAACTTCTTGCACACACCCTATTATTTGAGAAAATAAATAAATATGAATATTTAATGTTAAAAAAAATTAGAATGAACGCGTTATAGCTCATGGTAAATAATTTAACCCAAGAATACCTCATAGAGAAAAACAGTAGAGTATGTAAGTTAAATAGACAACCCCTTATGGCCTTGAAGAGGAGTGTGTAGGAAGGAGGAGTAGTTCATCCCTTGACTTGGAACACTTGGTTAAGAAACGTAATGAAAGGATCACTCACCTTCAAGAATAGATCATGAAATAAATAATATCCTTAAATACTACCCAAGAAAGGAAAGAAAGGAAGAGTAGGAATACTCTAGGATGGACTTTCCACCAGACAGTTACCATACAACTCCCTTGAGAAAAAAATCTAGAAGTCCTGAGGTTAGTCCAACCACATTTTCATATGACCATAATAGTAGAAGGAGAAGGTATGACATGATCAGTTGATGGTGCATTTAAACAAGGTGAAGACGTAGAAACATGGTTAGTAGGGCTCTAAAAGTTTTTCCAATTGCATAATTATTCATCAAACATGGAAGCAAGAATAGATATCTATCATTTGCAGGGAAGAGCCTCTATTTGGTGGGAACATTTGGTTAAATTGAAATATACTGATGAAGAAAATACCACTTGGGAAAAGTTTAAAAAGTATTTTCAATAATATTTTTGAGAAAATTACTATGATATTAAGATGGAAGAATTCTTTGAACTTAAGCTAGGAAATTCGACTAATGATGCATATGAGAATATATTTCTTAAATTGTTAACTTATCCAGACTATATAAAAGATGAGAAAGTCAATATTCAAATATTTCTAAGTGGACTCCCAACTTTTTATAAGGATAAGCTTCAGTATGATATGCCTAAGATCCTTAAAGAAGTAATCAGGAAGGAAAAACAATTGTATAAGTTGGATAAGAATAATGAACATAAGAACTTGAAGGATAAGAAGAGTGTTACACGATACCAAAGAAATAAGGGAACCAAGCCTCCTGTCAATAGAAGAGGTAATTTTCATAAACATCCAGATTTAGATAAGAGGCCTCTTGTTAGATGTAGGAATTGTGATGAGAATCACTATGAAAGGAATGGTACACATAAGAAAGGAGAAAACATGCACAACATTCAAGAAACAAAAATAGGTGATGTGGGTAAGAATCATAGGATTTATGCAACTTTGGAAGGTAGGAAGGAATATTATCAGTCTCATATGATAGAAGTGGAACGTAATATTGGTCATAGAACTGTCTATTTTAATTGATTGAGGAGCTAGTAATAGTTATAAAGCTAGCTCATTAGTCTCACATGATAGAAGTGGTAGGTAATATTGGTAATAGAACCGCGTCTATTTTAATTGATTTAGGAAATAGTAATAGTTATGTTGCACTGAGTGTAGTTTTTAATTGTTCTCTTAAGAAAAGTAACCTTGAGGTAGCAATCCTTGTACAGTTAACAAATAGAACTAAAAGAAAAGTCACAGAAATAGTAAGACAATGTCCTTTGGAAATGAATGGTTTAAAGACTTTAGCGATTTGAATGTTATCCCCTTACGATCTTATGATGTTTTTATTGGTATGGACTATTTTATTGCACACCGAGATATCTTGGATTATTACAATAAGACTTACACGTGTCTATATGAGGAAGGAAACATAGTAACAATAAAAGTAATACATACATCGATATCTTTAATACAGGTTACAACCTTACAGTTAAGGAAGTATTTTAGAAAAAGGTGTTAGATTTATACAACTCACATAGAAGAATCTAAGGAAAAGAAACCTTAGTTACATGACTACTCGATATTACAGGAATTTACATATGTATTTCAAAAGATACCTAAAATTCCTCCTATAATAGATATAGATTTTATTTTTGATCTAGTGCCCCATACAGTTCCTTTGTATAAAGACCCTTATAGGATGAGTACACTTGAATTGAAAGAGTTACAAATGTAGTTAGAGGATTTATTAAAGAAATGTTATATCATGCATAGTGTTTCACCTTGGGGAGCAATGGTTTTGTTTGTAAAAAAGAAAAATGGCACATTGATACTTTGCATAGATTATAGGGAGTTAAATAAATCAGCTATAAGGAACAAGTATCATTATCGAGAATTGATGACTTATTTTATCAGTTAAGGGGTTCCAAAATGTTTTCAAAGATAGGTATCAAGACAAGTTCTCATCAGATCATAATTAAGGAAGAGTACATTAGTAAGGAAGATCTTAGAATAAGATATGATGACTATGGGTTTATAATTGTTTCATTTGGTTTCAAAATTGCACTAGCTACCTTTATGTGCTTGATGAATGGAATTTTTTTGAAAATATTTGGACAAGTTTGTGATTGTTTTCTTCGATGACATATTAGTTTACTCTAAGACAAAGAAAGAACATGAAGAACACTTGAGACTAGTAATGCAGGTACTCAAAGAGAATAAAATTTATGCTAAGTTCAGTAAGTGCTCTTTTTATTAGAACAAGATTCACTAGTTAGGACACATTATATCAAAAGAAGGAACCTTAGTTGACCCCAAAATGATAGAAACAATTATGAATTGGCCACCACCTAAGAATGTATCAGAAGTTAGAATTTTTATGATATTAGTAGGTTACTATCGCAGGTTTATAGAAGGATTTTCAAAGATTGCACATATGATAACTTATTTACAAAACAAAGGTATAAAGTTTGATTGGGAATCTAAATGTGAAACAAGTTTTTAGAAGCTTAAAGAGATTCTTACTAGCTCATTGATTTTGAAAATTGCAAATCCAGATGAAAATTTCGTGGTATGTACAAATACATGTCAGGAAGGTATATGTGGTGGGCTAACTTAGAATGGACATGTTATTTTTTATGAGTCTATGAAGTTAAAGGAGAATGAATAAATTATTAGACTTCTGACTTGGAATTAGCATCATTAGTACATGCTTTAAAGATACGGAGACACTACTTAATGGCAAAAGAAATTTGAATTAAGAACTGATCACCATGGACTAAAATACTCGTTCTAACAGCCTAATCTAAATGCAATATAAAGAATATGGACAGAACCACTACGTGAATACGATTTTGAAATTAAACATATAAAATGAAAATAAAATAAAGTGGTAGATGCACTCAGTAGGAAAAAGCATGTGATGCACATAGCCATCAGAACTAGCACTTCAAATTTAAAGGATAGAATAAAAGAGGAAACCAATACATATGAATTTTTTTAACAGGTAAAATCCTCTTTGTAGCAACAAGGAACAACACATAAGTTTGAACACTATAAACTGGAATATCGAATACTTAAGTATAAAAACAGGGTCTACAATCCTAACTCAGAAAACATAAAGAAATTGGTTTTAAAATAAATGCATGATGTATCGTATGCATGCCACTATGGTTATAAAAATACAATAGAAACAATTAAGAAGGATTATTACTGGCCATGAATGAAAAATGAATTTGCAGATTGCGTAGTTAGATGCTTAGAATGTCCGAAAGTACAATTTGAACATATACACCCTACACGTTTGTTACAACCTTTACAAATACCATAATGTAAATGTAATGTAGTCAGTGTGGATTTAATCACGAAATTACCTAAGACACGGTCACAATATGATGCTATTATGGTAGTAGTAGACAAATTAACTAAAGCATCTCACTTTATACTAGTTAAGAATACACATAAATAAACTAAAATAGTAGATATTTATATGAAAGAGGTAGCTAGATTGCATGGTATTCTGAAAGAAATTGTGTCAAATAGGGATTCAAAATTCACAGGTAATTTTTGGAAAGGTTTGTTTAGAGGTTTTGGAATAGATTTGAATATGAGTACTTCACATCATCCTCAGACTGATGGAAATACATCAAGGGTTAATCAGGTAATTGAAGACATGTTAAGAATGTGTTAGCACTGGAATTGAACCAAAGGTTACAGAAGGCTCGCTCCCAGGTAACAACAGAACCACTTTTGAAGAGAGAATTGGCCTTCTGCTCTTCCGAGAGGGATCTCTCACCAAATGTTAACAATGCCAGATAGATAGAAATGGAACTATAAATTGTTTGTAGAACTGGTTGAAACAAAACCCAGAACCATTGGGAGATGGAGTCAAGATATGTAATAGAAACAAACAGAACTTATGCAAGCAATTTCAACACAAGGGCAAGGTAGCCACTCAATCACATTCGATTCATAATTGTCTGGTGTAAAGGAAGAACATGAACAGACCATCAACACAGAGCATTGAGAAAATGAATTATGTATTAACTTTAGAAGAAAACTTTGGTGAATACCTAAAACAACAGACGGAGCATAACAAGTATGAATTCCGAACTGTTATACACTAAGTTTCATATATGAAAGAAAACAAAATGGGAAAGATAAATTGGAAAAACATTCACATAAGAAAGGAAGCAACACACTGTAAGTGCGAACAAAACATGAATCCCTGCATGAAAACACTGACCTCGGCACTGCAATTATATTAAAATTCTCTTGAAAAACATACACAGCAAAAATTACATTCATTTCAACCCTTTCTCCTTCTTAGGGAGATATATTTATAGCATTTGGATTTCCCAAACTGACATCTGGGAATCAAAATTTGTTACAACAGAAAGACCTCCTCTAACCAACTCTTAGGTGGCACATCTGCTGCGATTTGCATGAAATGGCTAAACAATGAAATGTGGAATGCAGGAGGAAATAAGCACGAGAGTATCCCATACTCCCATCTGTTGGGTGATGACTCTACAAATTTATGAGAGAATAAATCGTTGGGATGGGCGCGCAACACAGAGAAAATTTCCCACATATTATCATTGCCACTTCTACGGGTGCATTTTGAGTTTGGTTGACCCATATTGTTGAATGACTCTCCATAAATAAGGACCAGGAAGGGTCACAACTGCCATGTCGTATGCTTGTGCTTTGAGCTCCATTGTTTTCGGATTGAATTTTTGGGGACCTTGGAGCATGTGGCTTTAAAATCAAACAATAGTTCAAAATCATTGGTTAATTTGACAAAAATGACCCTCCCTGACAACGATTGTTGCATATCTCCAAACTTGCTGTGGTCCAATCGGCAGTGCACCAGGCACTCCTGATACTCCTTATGGGACATTAAAGGACCCTTTACTTCCCAGAAAAAGGGGAGCCCTCTGCTTACCAGTGGTTTGAATAGCTTGATGAATTCTTGGACTTTGTGTTCAATAACCTCTATTTTGGCCTGTACAGTCTCCAGCATCCTGTGCTTAGCCACTACCTTTCTAGATCTGGAGACAACAACAATCCTGTTTTGGATACCGTATCGGTTGGCGGAATCATCTGACAAAGAGCTCAAGAAGGTAATGGAATTATCCACTGTCGTCAAGGGCCTTTTCTATACTTCTCCCAATACTGTCAGGACTTATTTCTTGGCCTCTCCCATAGCAATTTCCTGGTCTTCAATAAAATCTAGGTAGGGCCGGAACTTGTCAGCTTCTATAATGATCTAATCCTAGATCAAATGCCTAGCACCTTACAAGGCGAGTTTACCGACCACCTGCTGGCTCAACTTGGTGTTTTGTTGAATCAACCCTTGGCATTTTTCTTCTGTCTTTTCTCTTCCTTGTTTCTCTTCACTCCTTTATTTTTCTAGTTCCTCGATCTGTTGTTTTAGTTTATGAGCTCTGTATCTTTTAGGCCTATCTAGGACATTTCTTTAGAGAGGGAACTGGTATCTATCTCTTCAGCCACACCTATGGATTGAATTGCACTCTCCACACTTATTCCTTGAAGCTCATTTTCCTTCATTGCTAACCTGGATTTTAATTTTGCATTGCTCTTCTTTAAAAGCTGGAAATTTGCTTCCCACTGCCTCTCCTTCTCTTCAAGCTTCAGTAGCTTTGATTTGCAGTTGGTAAGTTTGGAATTCAATGCCTCTTTTTCTCTTTAAAAGTCAGCCAATTCTTCCGCTTGAGCGAGCTAGGTGGCAGGGATTTTTAACTTCTTTTTCAGGGTCTGGATCTCCTTCTCTTTATCATCAAGCAATTTCTGAGCCAAACTCCCTTTCTGCATAGGTCCTTCTATTTGCATAGCTTCATTCTGTAAATTGTTGATTTGGGTTTTGAGTTATTTTTTTTTCACTCTCACCTTCCTTAAAAGATTTAAAGTTTTTTCCTTACTTTCCTCCAGCTTAGACACCTGTATGGTGGCCTTGAGCAACCTGTCATTCAATATATCTCCAGTCTCTTTGTTGAGGTGTATAATGTCAGTAGTGGGAACCTTTGAGAGGTTCACACTGACCTCTGACACCTTGTTCCCCATTTCCAAATCTAAGCTAAGGGTGTCAGCGGAATGGTCTCTTATAGTTTTCAGCGACACATTGGGGCAAGGAAACCGCGATGCCTTGCTATATAGTTCTGCGGTCTCCTTGAAATTTTTATCAACCCTCTCTCGGTAAGATCTCATCCATTCCTATTTGGATGCATGCTTTCTTGGAGTCTACCCGTTAAATACATATTCTTGTATTTGCAACTCGACTGCCTTGGGTTCTTCCTATTGTTTCTCTTTCATTAAATTCTTCTTCTTCACCTGTCCCTTTGCCTGGCCCCTTTTGACCTGCACCAATTGCTGTTCCTGTTCTACTTTATGTTTCTTCGGCATGCTACTCATGTCCATTTCTTCAGTGTCCATGGGCTCTGGATCCCCTATTTTTATTGAACTTACTGAATAGCTCACCAGTGATGAGAATCCCCCGGCTATCGCAACTACTTTATCCAATTCGCTTTGGGGAGAAGCTACCCCCGGTAGCTGTGAGCTAGTACTATGCTCTATGATGGTATCCATCGGGGCAGCATTAGGGAAATCATCCCATTTTTCTGCCTCTCTAAGTCCAGGTATTTTAGTGTGTTCAAAAGGCATGCATTTGTGAGCTTTCTTCCTTTTGGAAATCACCTGGTGAGGGTCATAATTTACCGCTTGTCCCAGGGAAAACTCCATGCCTCTAAGCAAGTTGGTAACAAGGGGAAGAGAAGCCCTGCTTCTAACTGTGTATGGTCTTAATTCCCATGGAAAAATCAAATTTAAACTTTTCTTAAAGATCAAGAAGTGTTCTTCTTCAACAATGAGTTTTTTCCGGATCAATTCCAGGGAGAAAACCCTGGCAGTTATAAATGCTAGAAGGATGTAGGGTGGATGTACGAATCCATACAACCTTATGGTCATTCCAAATTCTATGAGGAACCAGTCCCCTATCTTCTTGCTATTTGACAGCTGCAGCATTTGCCTCATCTCAGGCAACACCCTAGGTAACCTTTCTTGAAAGAAGAGTTCGTATATTTCATCCATCAATTGGTTCATGAATTTATAGTAATCTGTGGCCATATCAGTAGTGATTTCCAGTTCTGGTACTTGTAGGTCCTCCTCATTGTAAGCTATAAACATCCTCGGCAAAAAGGAATGGAATCTAAACATTCTAGTTCCATGGAAATTAGCTAACTGAGAACAGGTGTTCTCGGCCAGGAACTCATCAAATTTAAGGCAACACGACTGACCGGATTGCCCAGGAAATTCAGGTTCGGCTGGATAAGTACTCAAGATGAATAAATGACTCAATAGTGACTCTGGGACATAAGCCTCAGTATTTAGACCTAGAAACCGGCTAGCCAGGGATATATACCACTGATTTTCTTCGTTGAATTGGTTGAGGTCAATAGGGTAGGATAGGTCGATGGGTTCACCATTGGGTTTAGAACAGGCCTTCAGGAAGGTTTCTTTACTTTCATCTGTAGACTCTCTAAAACAACGTATAATATCTTCTTCCCGGTAGTATTGGGATAATTGGATGAATTCATCTGGGACACATAGGGTTTTGTGGATGACAGAAGCTTGAACTGAGAAAAGGATTTTAGACTTAGATTTATTCATAATAATGCCTTCAGTGACAGAGAATTTGTCTGCACACCACTCGACAAATTTAGGGCAATAGGGGGTTTGGCCAATAGAGAAGAAGTGGAAGAAATATTTAAAAACACCGCAGGTATCTCTACCTCGGTCCTTAAGAGTTTCCAATTTGCTTCCAGCGGTTTCAATAGCTTCTCCTACTAGGATGGTATCAAAAATATCGGTGTTTTCATCCAACAAGATTTCTTCTACCCTCCGACCTATGACCTCAGGCTCTACATCATCTCTCATCCCTACCACTTCTATTACGTCCATTTTCAACTAACGCTGAGAGGGTGTCAAGGGCCTACCTTGTTTCGTAGTACAGTCTCCTGGTTGGTTCATGCTGATGCTCTGTATGCGGTTGGATATTCGGTGGCTTCAAGGTTTCAGAAAATAAAAACCTTTGCAACTTCATGTGGACCCCTTTATAGCTTTCCACACAACATAACCTTCATGCCCTTCCCAGGTGGCTTGAGCCATAGATATTACTCTTCATGATCTGAACCGTAGATATGTGAGGTTTTTTATTTTACATTTTTCCCTACTTCGTTTGTGTACAGCTCAATCATTGATCGAGACCGAATTTCTTCACACCCATTGATCTGGGAGGACCCCACCATTCTATGCGAAGCGAGGTTCAATTTCGTTTCGTGCTAATCAAGCTTGTGAAATGAAGTATGAATGTTGATCTCCCTCCGTTCTCGTAGCGACCGTCGATCTGGGTATCCCATAGCATTTTTCCCAATCTGAAATTGCTGCTTCATCCTTGATAGTTTGGGATGCGAAATTGCTTTCAACCGCAGATCTTCTTGGGTCCCATTCTCGACCGTTAGATGCATCTGTCCTTTAAACTATTTCACAATCTGAAAAAGTTTCTTCGGTCGGGCATGTTCGCCATGAGAAATGGTTTGACACCCTTGATCTGCCATCTGATCAACCTCAACCTTTGATCATGATTCCCCTTTAATTCCTTCAGTGGTCCCAATGTTTTCTTCTTTACCCTGCTTCTCTGATCCATAGACTGCTTTGCTGTTCTCGACATTCACCACCAAGGCTTATTCCAAAGGCTGAGTACTATCTTGTGTGTGCCATCATCCCCTTCTACGAATACTATGCTACCGTCCCAACACTTCTCTATGATGCTGAAGTACGTGAGTATCTCTTATGACCAAAATTTAATAGAGTGTTAACATAATGCATGTAATGGATCAACCTACTAAATGGGGAAATTATTTGCATCTTATGGAATTTTCTTATATTAATCGTTATCACTCTTCTTTGAAAGTAATTCCTTTTGAAGCAAAAGGTAGAGTTATCATTTGTCCATAATTATTAAAATAAAAAGAAGATCATATGGTTAGGATTAAACAAAATTTGAAAACAACACATGATAGACAAAAAATTTATGTAGATCATAATAGGATTGACAGATAGTTTCAGTTTGGGGATCATCAGTTTTTGAAAGTTAAATTGAAAAGAGTGCTTTAAACCTAGGGATTTTTTTCTAAACTTGCATATAGATATTGCGGTCCCTTTGAGACATTGGAAAAGATAGGACCAGTAGATAATGAACTAGCTTTTCCTCCTATCTTAAATGTGCATGATGTGTTTCATGTATCTTTGTTGAAAAAGTATGTGCATGATCCTAGGAATATAATTGAATGGAATATGATACATGCAAATTGTAGAGTAGATGCTTTGTTTTTACATTAGATGATGATGCAAACGATGCCATATATAGTTGCTTAGATCAGTTTGATATTGACATATGATCCTTGTTATCATGTTGGTGTATATATATTATTTCATGTTGACATGTATACAAGATGTCGATTATGTTTTGTATATATATTTGATATGACTAGGTGGAGTCGGAATGAGACTTTTTGGTAGAGCCTGTTTCCATTGTAGGAAAGAAAACCAAGCTGCTAAAAAACATAGAAATCCATCAGGTTAAGTTTCATTGGAGGAATTGTAATCCCAAGGATGCGACTTAGTAATTGGAAGATATGATGAGGGAGGCATACCCTCATCCATTTTGATATTTTGTGGCATGTATGTTTATGCATTGAGGACGATGCATGGTTTAAGGGGGGAGGGATGTAATACCCTTTAGTTTATCACCTGAACATATTATTATTGTTGTTATGTTGGACATAGTGGCACAAGGTGACTAGACTATGGTTGCACATTAATATTGTTATTATTGTTATTATTATTATTATTATTATTATTATTATTATTATTATTATTATTATGTTGTACATTATTTAATAATTAATAAAATAAAAAAAATCGGATGACCGATGCCACCGAACAGAGTATGAGGAACCATGATGTTACTAGCAAGGGGTTGTGGAAAACTGTTTATCTATGTGTCCCGAGCCTATTTTTATTTTGTACACCCTTCTACTATACTTAATGGACCCTCTTGGATATGTACCCTCATGTTTTATGGTACAGGCTTGGTTTTATTTACCTCCAGATTAATTTTATTTGAGGATTACAGTCCATCTCTCACCTAGTGTGCCTCATGAGTTGGATTAGTGTGCCTCTTGGTGTAGCCACTTGATGTGTGTTGGGCCAGGAAAAGGGCATACAGAAATAAAGTGCAGATGAATACATGCACAAGGAAAAAGGATAAGCACAAGCGCAAGAGGAAAGGCAAGCACGCGGTGGAGAAAGAAGCGAAGAAGGAAAAAATCTACAACGAGGACTAGTGCGATGAAGGAAAAGAGAATCATTAGGCGTATAGGAAAGAAAAAGGGTTGGAAAGTGACAGATCAAGAAGACTGTGGCTGCTAAAGTTGGTGCAAGCTTGAAAATAGGGCACATATGAAGGTGTAATTTGGTAAGTCAGGCTGATAGCACCTTGAGTCAGTCTTTGTCAGTCAGTCAGCTTGTAACCATTTTTGAACGGCTGATAAAGACCTGTAACAAACACACTGTATGGATTCGACCCTGTGTGTTCTTGCAAAGGTTATAAATATGAGGAAACCATTTTGTATAGGGGTTTCTCTTTCATTGATAGGTAGTCGATATTATAGCTATAGAAGGTTGTTGAGCCATGAAACCCATTTTGTAGAGGGTCGCCGACACTAGATTTGGTAGAAGTATTCTGCAGCTGAGTGTGCAAATAGTAGAAGAGTCGATCCAAGATGTGTGTGAATCAGTAGGAGAGTAGAGTAGAAGAAGAGAAAATAAAACCAGAGAGCATGAGAGAAAGAAGAGTTTGAGCTGAAAATACATATCTCAAAATAGTCTGCAATCATGTTGCAAGCCGCAAGGTGTCATATATTTCTCATGCCAGATGAAGCATACCTTGGTGTTTTTTCCTGGTTGGGTTTCCACGTTACATCCTGTGCTGAATGAATGTGAATGTTGAATGCCTGTGAATTATTTTATGTTGTTTACATTTCTTGTTTAAGTGAAGGTCGCAATATTGAGAAAAAAAATTCCCATGAATGAATCACTAAAGCATCGTTGAAGCCCTGTATATTATTTTATGCTCAATTTACTTTAAGTTGGAATACAATCGTACTGGTGTCATTTGATGTTAAGGAATGCATGGTATCATTGACAATATTTTATGTTGGTTTAAGTTCAATTGCTACTTAATTTCCAAGTGGGAATGTGTGTCGTAGGGCCAAGTGTTCCTTACTCGTTAAGTTCACTTGCACCACTGTCGGGGTAATTGGAACTCTTTGCACTATTCCAAGTTGGTTGCTAGTTAGTTTTTATTACTTGTTATTATTGCAAGGGAAAATATACATTGCTGGTCGGTTGTGTCACAGTGTTAAGCCGTTAGGATGCTAAGTTGTTAAGGCGGTTGTCTCACACCGTTGTGCCGCTACCGGGTAGTAAAAGACTCAATCCTTCTGACTCTATCGAGCACATTGGCCATGCGCCAAGGGACTTTGATCCCTCATCGACTATAGAAATATGGTTATGGAAGCTATACATTAAGATATATTGGGTGAGACTGTGCTTGCCTTGCAGGTGTTTCCAGTTGAGCTTTCTCTGTTGGGATGATGTCTTTGGTTGTTTTGTTGTTATTGTGTTGTTTGTAGGACCTGGGTTGTGAGAGGTAGGAAAAGAGGCCAACCAATGGTTCTATTGTTGGGACCCTTAATCATTTGATTCGGGGGGGAATGTTGTGGCATCGGATGAAGAAGCAAATCGAGGATTGGTTGGAGTCCAAGGTGTTAGAATTTGCGTGAAGGGAAAGCAGAGGCTTGCATGGACGGTTGATCCCATAATCCTGGTTAGACCGATACCTATACATGGATATTCATGAGATATTCTTTGCAAATTTTCCAATTGTGTTGCATGAGTGGTTTCGAAGGTTGGCGACGTGGCATCCAAACTTTCAGAGAATGAGAGCAGTCGAGTGGAGTGCTCAACTAGTACACAAGGTATCAAGTGTAAGTAACCCCATATCTAGAGTTGTTGATTTTTTGGTCGACAGTATTCTGCAAGGGTATATTATTGAGTTTACAGTTGAGACAATAACCTCGTATCACGAGGCCGGAATAAATTTTTTCCTAGGACCCTATGGGAGGTACTTGTTAGCTATAAGTACGTGGATAAAAATGCTTGTCTATAAAAAGGGAATTTTGCAGTTGAATAGTTGAATCGGATATCTAGAAGAGAGGGTATGTCATAGGTTACCTGTACATAAAATGGGAGATGGTAAGCTGAGATGTTCCCAAGATGTACAAAACCTGAACTAGAAGCTGGATTCCTAAGGAGTGGGAGGAGATTTTAGAAAGGAAAAAGAACAAAGATAATATGAGAAAGATGGAGTCCTAATTTTTTCAAAGAAAGGGTGTATGAGGTTGATTCATGACTAGATGAAGGGTCTTGCGATGAGGAGGAAGATTGCAGCCCAATTTTTGAAGGAGCGAAAGAGTCGAAAGAATCAACAGAGATACCAAGATCAACATGTAACTACACCACTGCTGCAACACCACCAGAGGTAAGATCTCAGAGCCTCATCTCCCGAGAGAACTATGAATACTGGTAGTGCTAGTACTGTGACTAGCCCGCAAGGAAGTCCACCTTCATTAAATTTTCCATTGAACCCCAATGCCCACTCAATGGATGGGGCATATATTAGATTACCCACCTTCAATGGGAATGGAGCAAAAGATCCAGAGCAGCATTGGTTCCTTTACGAAGTATATAGGGCAGTTGAACCTTGTCGAACACCTGAATTAGTGTTGCATGCCATTTGTAGAATACCCGTGATAGGAAGGGGTGCATCATTTCATACATACATTGGAGATGACACCTCAGATATGTTATACATCTATGGAGTTGCGACAATGAACTCATGTTTGGGAAGAGCTAGTTAAGAAATTCACGCACATGTTAGAATTTACAGATGACCATGATACAGTCGATGTTGCGCTTCAGACGATAAAACATAAGATATTTGCTGAAATCCATGTCGAAGTGACACATTTTCACTAGTGCAGTGCGACGGTCAAGCATTGGATGGCATGTTACAATCTAGCCTGATCCAACAGACCAACATTAACTTACTAGATTCGAAGGGTATGTGTGAGGTAGAAGGAAGTGGCATTTCCAACGAACAGTTTCTCAAGCCACTCAAAATCAAGAAGGTTAACAGGTTTTCCAGAGAACCCAAAGTTTTCCAACATCAGGGACTATTGGGACGAGGAAACAGTACCAAAAATCATGGATCTGCTACATGAATTTAAGGACCTATTCCCTACCAAATTCTTGGAGATGAAGGGAATAGAAGGGGAGATTGAAGAGATGAAAATACCGCTAAAACCAGACGTGAAACCAAGTAAAAAATGACCATACAGGATGAATCTGTGGTATAAATAAATAGTGAAAGCTGAATTGGACCACATGCTCGATGCAGGAATCATTGAACCTGTCGAAGAGTCAAAATGGATCAGTCTTGTCGTGATCTAGGATAAGAATACCATAGGTGAATTTAGGATCTATGTCAACCTAAGGAATCTAAATGATGCATTCCTGCATGATCCATTCCCAACACCATTTACGGATGAAGTACTGGAAAATGTTGGAGGACATGAGGTGTACTCATTTACTAACAGATTTTATGGCTATCACCAAGTCAGAATAATGAAGGAGGACCAACACAAAATGAAATTCATCATAGAATGGGGCTGCTATTAGTATACGATAATGCACTTTGGACTCAAGATTGCTCCTGCTAGTTTTTATAGAATACTAGTTTCTTCCTTTAAATATTTTATACATAAATTTCTCGAAGTCTACTTTGATGATTGGATTGTGTTTGGTCTAGTAAGAGACCATTTGGAAAGTTTGTGCATGATGTTGGAACATTGCTTCTAGTATCAGATCGTATTAAATTCAAAGAAGTGTATTTTCTATGCACCATTTGGTATACTGTTAGGACATGTCGTGTGTTGCGATGGAATTCTGGTTGATCTGGCAAAGGTTGCAATTATTCTGGACTTATCACCACATACATCAGTGACTCAACTCAGATCGATGCTGGGACACACTGGATACTACAGAAAGTTTATCAGAGGATGTGCTGAGATAATTGCACCTATGGAAAAATTGTTGAAGAAAGATGCAAAGTACCTATGGACAGAAAGATGCCAGGAAAGTCTAAACAAGTTGAAAGGAAATATGGCTACCGTGCCAATATTAGTGTTTCTAGACTGGAAGAAAGAGTTTCATGTTCATGTTGATGCATCGTCTGCCATGCTTGGCATAGTTCTGATGCAACTGGGTGACAGTGCAATCGATCACCCTATTGTGTTTTCTAGAAGGAAGTTGTCGATAGAATAAAAGAATTACACCACAACAAAGAGAGAAGGGCTCACCATGGTATATGCGCTTCAAAAATTCAGACATTATTTATTGGGGGGACATTTTAAAATGTACACTGATCATTCTGCATTGGAATACCCAGTCAATAAGCCAGCGTTGGGGGGGAATATATGTCGATGGATCCTCTTGTTTCAAGAATTTAACTTTGAAGTCATTGTTAAATCGGTTCGACTAATTATGGGTCCTGATCACCTGTCGAGGATAGAAAGTGGTGAAGAACCAACCAATCTAGAGGACAAATTTCCTAACGCGCAACTGTTTGCGATCACCATGATTGATGATCAGAATAAGGAGTTTAATGGTATCATCCAATTCCTGACCAGAGGTTATGCACCTGAAGGCTTTACCACTATACAAAAGAAACATTTGGTCGTCAGAGCTGCTGATTATACGTTGATTGCGGGACACCTATATAAGATGGTCCCTGATGAAATATTGCGACGACGTGTCTTTGACTATGAACAACATTCGGTATGAGTGAAGCACATGTCGGTGTTACAGGAGGAAACTATGTTGGAAAGGAAACTA
The DNA here is from genome assembly GCA_001517045.1 of Pseudotsuga menziesii. Classification (NCBI taxonomy): domain Eukaryota; kingdom Viridiplantae; phylum Streptophyta; class Pinopsida; order Pinales; family Pinaceae; genus Pseudotsuga; species Pseudotsuga menziesii. Next base: position 175,276 of record LPNX010875810.1, on the reverse strand, counting down.
TGCAAAAGATATTGCAAGCTGGATTATTGTGGCCAACCATACATATGGATACCAAGAACTTTCATCGATGTTGTAATGCCTATCAAATGACAGGAAAACCATCAAGACACAATGAGATTCCGCTTGCACCGTAGATAACCCTTCAAGCATTTGATAAATGGGATGTTGATTTTGTTGGTCCTATCAGTCCATCAAGAAAAAATACTGGCACATGCTACATTATCACAGCAAAAAACTACTTAACTAGATGGGTTGAATGCATGCCTATAAAATATTGTACCATTGTGATTGTGGCGAAGCTTTTATTTGAAAACGTGGTGACTATATTTGGCTGCTCGAAAATTATGCAAAGCGACCAAGGTACACACTTTGTTAACAAAATGATTGATGAGCTTACCACATAATTCCAGATTTAGCATAGAAAGATGACACCCTATCATCCTCAGGTGAATGGAACAGTTGAAGAGTTCAATAAGATCTTGTAGAATGCATTAACCAAAGTATGCAATGCACGCCAAGATGATTGGGATCAGAATGTTTCAGCTATGCTATGGGCATACCGCACAACTTGCAAGCAACTGATAAGGCACACTCCATTCAAAATGGTGTACAGTAAATAAGCCATTACGTCGATGGAGTATATTGTGCTGAGCTTAAGAATTGTTACGCTGGCGAAAATGACAGATATGGATTCCATTGAGCAAAGGTTGTCACAACTTGTTCAGATGGAGGAAGAATGCTTCGTCATAGGATTCCATCAAAACATAGAGAAGCAAAGGAAAAAATCATGGCATGATCGCCATATCAGGACTAAGCAATTCAAAGTTGAAGGACTTGTTTTTCTGTATGACAGTAAGTTTTTGAACCATCCAAGGAAATTGAAGATGCATTGGCTAGGTCCATATGTGGTTGCACATATCACTGATGCATGTGTAGTGAAATTGCACAAGCTGGATGGAATGCCAGTCACAGGGATGGTAAATGGCAGTTCCCTAAAACCATATTATGATGGCCACAACATGCCTGGGTAAGGCAGGAATATATAATAAAAAAAGAGAGAGAAAAGAGAAAAGAAGAAAGGAAACGTTTTTGTCGCATGTCTACGAAAAAACCATGCAAATCACAGTAGGAGTGGGAATGATAGATGGACATCATTAAAGCACGGATACCTAAAAATATGTAGGCAGTTATGACAGTGAGGTGTCATTAATTTGACAACTCCGAGGAGAATGACGACGTGCATTTTGGTCCCATCCGTCGTACTTTCTCGGCTGTCTTGACAGGTACAAATTAGAACTCAAGTATACGAGTTAATTTGAAAATCGACCGAAGGTGAAGCCCATATGATTGACAAGACGTTGATCTACCATTGAATGATCACATGTAGGATGAGTGCATCCCTATAAATATGGTACTTCATCGTCAAGAATCCTATTACTTGCACAGAGAGAAGAAGAGAGAACCAAAGATTCTGATTGAGAGAGCTGAAGCTAATGGTCGTTTCCATTTCCAGCACCAGTGAGCAGTCTACTGTTACCATCGCCTCACCTTGCCCGATTGTGGAGGAAATTCATTTCCAAAAGTACAAGAGTGAGAAGAAGAACCAGAAACAATGGTGCGACCAGTTCAACAGACAGTTCCTTTGGATTTTGGTTCGACCCCTCCTTCGACCTTGGGTTTGGTCCCTGTGTCAGTCCCAATTAAAAATCCACCAGTTGATATACTAGTGACAGGTTTGTAGCCGTTTGTGTCAGACAAGGACATCCCGGTACCAAAGCTATCAAAGAAGTGTAAGGCTATTGAGGACATACCCATAGAGGACATACCTATGGAGAAAGGACTTGCATCGCCACCGCACCAAGATGTGAACACCACCATAGAAGAGAGGAAACTGTTATTTCCCTATGTTCAGCCAAGGAGAGTAGAGGTTCCTGAAGTAAAGCTTCCAGCAAAAGCACACTCCTCCTTGGTGGCACCCTAGATCCCTGCTGGAGTGCCACTATTGATGAACATAAATCTGAAGATGATCAAACTATAGTTTGAATACATTGATACCCAAAAGAAAGCAGACAATGAAAGAAATAAATACATGGTCATGAATCGAGCCATGCCTCCTGAGCCACAGTTGGTAGTTCCAATGCTTGCGGTATAGAAAGCACATGCCTGTTAAACTTGTTGATAATGCCACATTTTGGTCGGAGTACATAGGTAAGCACGTATGTGGAAGAGCTCCTGGTCTATTTCCATGGAGGATATTTATGGCTCGACTAACCCTATCTTGTCAATGTTGAGCTTATTTAGAAAATAACAAGTTTCCCACCCCACAGACACAACCCTGTTCCATATATGCGTGCAAACAAAGATACGACGAAGATGAAGAAAAAATATGAGCTCCAACATACAAATAGAGGATTTCTCATTTTCTCTATTACTGTCAACACAGTTAGGTTCGTTGCAAATATTTTATCTTGTAAGTTGTTGGCACAATCCCGACCAAAAAGACCCAGTCAATAGGGGTTCCACTCTGTCGACGCTCAAAACGCCATGATCTCCCTGAGCATTGGCCTAGACAAGTTTTACCCTGTCCAGTAACACCCGTAGAGTAGATGAGGTCTCACCCAAGATGTTCGAGGGAGAGCTGTCGGAACCAAGTTTTAGTAGTATAGAGGAGGATTGGGGCATCAGATATCCATTAGCTTAATTTCCATATCTAATCTACTTGTTTTCTTAGAAATAGAACCATTCATCATGTTGCATTATTCATTCATCATTACAACAAATCTACCAGTGGGGAAAACAAATCTAAAAGGTGACAGTATCAATAAGTATAAAGCATCGCATTATCCATTCATATGAAGATATATTCATCATTCGTCATCATAATCATAGCAATGTAAATCAAGAAAATATAAATGCACCATAGGAGTTCAAATCAATCCACATTACATCATATTAAATCCGCAGAACAAATCACAGATAAAAAACAGACAATGATCCAGTACCATATCACATTGTCTAGTATCACATCCCGTATTTTTCCACCATGTTATCTGTAACATGCATAATTCTTCTATTTATAGGCTTGTTCCTTTACATTCAAGGTACACTTCTAACTAACTTCTAACTAACTTAACCACTAAGGACCAATATTATGAAGAAATGGTAAAAAAGTACAAAAAGTGACATGAAAATATCAAAAAGTGGACTATTTTCTGCCTATTGCGTAATATTTTGCTTGCGTGGTGTCACGTGAGTATGCGTATCATCCTAGATGCTGCATAACTCACTTACCCCCAACCCATTTCCAACAGGCCCCCAACACAGTCTTGTGGCTCGTCCTCGAGCCCCGTCAGATGGGCATGGTCTACTCGTTGGTATTCATCTTGAAGTCGTCATATTGATGAGAAATTTTGGTGACCTACACTCTAAATTTATCGGCAACATCCTAACACATAATCTGATCCTGCTTCAATGGGTGCTCCACCATATTTTCATTCATTTCCTTCTTACCATCCTGCACATCTTGTAGTGCAGCAAGAAATTTTGCCGACAATTGGGCTCCAATAAATTGGAACTCTTTGAGCTGGTCGTTGCATTTTCCCTGTCATTACTGAGATTTTACCACCCATTTCTGTAGCTCCTTTAACTTGGTGGATCACATGATTAACACAATGGGAGGCATGGTCCGTATTGCTTTCTTCAGCGTGGTGGTCTTTTGCTCTGTAGCCTGCTCTGGTGGTGTGTTCGAGTAAACCATAGCGTTTAACAGGATGTTGTCAAACTGGAGCTGCACAATGACTTATCCAAGTCACTTGGTCTTAGCAACTGCATCCAGTTCAGCCATGATTTCGTGGATGTGTTGATAGGAAACATCAACAACCTCTTCCACCTCGCCTCTGCTAGCAAATAGTTGCTCCTTTTCAATAACAAGGTGGTCGGTTTCCTTTTTCAATTTAGTAATCTCCATAGCATCTTTCCCCTCCAGTTCATCCTGTGCCATCTTCAAGGCTTCAATATCTTGCACTCTTTCTACTATGAGATACTCCTTTCCCTATTTCATCCCTCTACTTCCTTCCTTAGCTTCTCATCTTCATCTTGCGACCGCAGGTACCGGTCACTGAGCTCCTTCTGCCTATCAGCCAACTTTGGGCCTTCTGCTTCCCCTGCGGAATCGATGACAATTCAACTAGTATGGTCATCATTTGTTCAACAATGGAAGTTGGTCAAATTGGGGACTCGTGCTCACATGATATCTCTACTATTTTAGGGGTGCTCAGCATGCTGGACCAATATACCTCCCTAGCTTATTTGGCGCACACCCTCTACTTCACTCTACAAATCACTCAGCTTCAAACGCTCTCTGCAACTCGGCTCAACATATCTCAAATGGTGCTTTTGACCTATGTTGATGACCTTCTTATAGCATTTATCCAATCCATCGTTCATCATTACTAATTTATCCGTAGCCATCATGAACAATTCCTGCATTAATCACCTAAATCCATCGTCAATTCTGTCAATATAGTGGTCGGATCATCCATAAATGTACGTCGCTTCAACAAACCCCGCTAGATAACTATTTTCATCGGCTAATTTGACTATATTGTAGCCCTTCGACCACTGCAGTGGGGCTAACGAATCTATGCAACTAACTCCTAAGCTTGGGCAACCACTTCCTGTTAGTGCACCCTTCTCTCCTCTATCTACTCTACTACTCTGTTTTTTTAGTGCATAGTGCTTTAGGCATTGCGTGGTCCTTCCCCTTTCCGATAGGGATTCATGCGGCTGCCACTCATGAGCTTTGGAAGTAACACACCATCTAACTACTATAATTGAACTAAACCTGTAGAGGTAATAGAATTGACAAGATATGGGCCAAGCCAGTGCATTTGTAGCTTACCCGGATGCTTCAAGAACTTGTTGTCGTATAGCAACACCAAATCTCCTTGCTGAAACTGTTTGTTCTTTATGTGGTGATCATGCCACACCTTCTGTCAGTCTTTCTCAATGAGCTGGTGGAAACCCATAATGAAATGGTCTTCATCAAGCTGTATCAGTTGCACCACGCACTCCTCTAGCGTAGCATCATCATACATTCTGGTCGTAGCAGCAGTAATGTGTAGACTAGGAATGATCTATTCCATAGGCATAACTACCTCTTTCCCATATACCAATTTGAATGGTGTTTTCCCCGTCAATATTTTTCACATGGTGTGATAGGTCCACAAAAATACAGGAATATTTAGATCCTATTCATCTCATTTAGTGTTACATACCTAAGTAAGTGCGTGCTCCAATATTTTGTTGAATGCCTCTACAGTCCCATTCTCCTGTATATGGTATGTTGTACTTTTCTTGTGCTGAACTTGCAATTCTTCTGTCAGTGCTCTTACTGTGCAGTTGATAAAATGACTACCCTAGTCACTCATCAATATTCTCTGGCACCCAAGCCATGTCACAATATTCTCAAATATAAATCTAGCTGTCATCGCCGCAGTACAGTCCACAACTGGTACAGCCTCTACCCATCTCGTTAGATAGTCCGTCACAGTGATTATGTAGTGCGCACTAGTTCTTTTCCTAGGTGGTTTGATCAGACCCTTAAATCCTACCTCCAATTTATCAAAAGGTTGAAAAGTTACCTGGGGTATGAGCATCATCTCATCCCATCACGATGGTTTCCTAATGCGTTGACAGACATCGCAACTCTACACATAATCTGTCGCATCATTATAAATAGTGGGCCACCAATTCCCTGTGCAAAGCACCTTTCACGCGGTATCTTGTCCTCCATAGTGTACCCCAACTACTCTGGCATGTGCCTCTTCTAAAATATGCTCTTGTTCATGTGGGAGGACACATCGCCACAAAATTTCATCAGGTCCCATCTTATAGAAGTGTCCAACAATCAATTGAAAGTCAGAAGCTTTAACCACCAACTACTTCTTTTGACTCATGGAAAGTTCTTCTGGTGCAAATCTAGTCACCAAGAACTGGATTATTGGAGCATAATGGTCATATTCCATTTCAAATCAGAACAACAACGCATAAAGCAGTCCATATTCAATGTTAGTAGGTTCCTCACCTGTCTCAATTTTGGATAAATGATCAGGGCCAACATTCAAGCGACTTGGCTTCACAATAATCTCAAAATCAAATTCCTGAAAGAGGAGTAGCCATCTGCATATCTCCCCCCGCAACATAGGCTTATTGACTAGATACTTCAAAGCTGAATGGTCAGTAAACATCTTGAAGTGACCTCCTAGAAGATAATGCTGAAATTTATGTAGTGCATAAACCATCACTAGCCCCTCGTGCCCCGTGATTGTATAATTCTTCTCTGCGAACGATAAATTTTGAATCACAAAAGAAATAGGGGGATCCAAGTCATTGTCATCTGGCTACGCAAGCACTACTCCTAGTGCAACAGAAGATGCATCAACATGAACGTGGAACTCCTTGTTCCAATCTATAAATACAACTATTGGTGCCGAAGCCATCTTGGCCTTTAGCGTGTCGAAGCTACTCTGACAGTCAAGACTCCATTCAAATACTACATCTTTCTTCAATAATTTCTCCATAGGGGCAGTGATCGCAGCATAGGCTCTGATAAATTTTCGATAATATCCCGTGTGCCCAAACGTTGCCCAAAGCATCTTCACATTGGTCGATGGGGGAAAACTCAAGATGAGAGCTATCTTTGTAGGGTCGATTAGTAACCCTTTCTTGCACACAATATGACCTAATAGTATGCTGAATGGGGCATAGAAAATGCACTTTTTGAACTTCAGCATGATCTGATGTTTTCAACACCTTTCCAGCCTCAGTCGAAGGTTAGCCAAATGATCCTTGATTAGACCATACACTGTTCAATCATCCATGTACACCTATAATAACTTTTGAATGAAATCCTTGAAGGCAGCAATGATGACCAGAGAGAATACCGTGGGGGAATTCTTCAATCCAAAAGGCATCACTGTATATTGAAAACATCCCCATTCAGTGACGAATGTTGTTTTATGTCAATCCTCCTTGGCAATTCTGATATGGTGATAACCCAAAAACCCATATGTAAAAGAGTACATTTCTTGACCGCCTACTCCTTCAAGTACCTCATCAGTGAAGGGTGTTGGAAATGGGTCATGCATACATGCATCATTTAGTTCTCTGAGTTTGACACAGATTTGAACTTTGCCAATTTTCTTGTCTTAGACCACCATAAGACTAATCCATTCTGAATCTTTGACAGGTTCGATGATTCCAGCGTCCAACATATGATCAAGCTTATCTTTGACTCTGTATTTGTATCGCAGATTCAACCTATATGGTATTTGTTGCACTAGTTTGGAATATTGCTTCAGTGGGATTTTCATTTCCCCTAGGTCACCCAATATCCCTTTCATTTCTAATAATTTTTTGAAAAACAGATCTTGAATCTCATGCAGGAGATCTGTGATCTTGGCCATGGTCTTCTCATCCCAGTAGTCCCCAACATTTGTGAAGTTCGGATTCTCTTCTATCCCAATGTTAACTTTCTTAATCTTTAGCGGATGAGTCATGGGATTAGTCGGCACATCCGGTGCTGCGACATTTCAAATCCCTTCATTCTCTGGAATATTAATATTTCGCAACTCATCATCATCCTCTGGATCGCCAGACATGTTATAGCATTCCATCATTGATTGCATGTGGAAATGCGTATGTGGATCCACAGGATATGCGACTGACAAAACCTTCAATACTACATCCCGAATGATCTAGAGTGCATTGTGGACGTCAAGATTGGCGTTTGTGAAGCTAAAAGTGTGGGTGAAACAAACCGTCAACTCCTCCTAGGTAGTTATTTCTCTGCGCAACTCTGCGGACATGTACCAAGACCTCAACATTTCATCCAAGGTATGAATAAAGGCATGGATCCATTCATCCTTTGGTCGTGCTATCGATAGAGCTTGACACTCCGTCAAAGGGTTGCTTGGGTTATTATGCCCATCATACTTCCCAGTGTGGTACACCTCTATGGTTCCAAAACAAACTGTCATCAGCCTGCGACACTGAGTCCATCCAGTAATTGGTTTCTTATGAGCTTCCCACAAGCAGGTGAGAGTATCCTTCAGTGCTCCCTCCAGTGCAAATAGTCATTGTGCCTCTGAGACTCTTTATTCAAATACTTCTAAGAATGTATAAAGTTCGGGTAACCCTTCATATACCAGCAATTCAACAATTTCAGTCTCAACATGACGTAAATATTGTGTAATCAGACTGCACTTTCTAAAGGATACCTCATGCATGCGGTTTTGCCAATTTTCTAGTGCATCATCGGAATTAGAGGATGCAGAGTGTTAGCTCTCCAGGGAACTCCTCTAGGTTATAGCTTGAGGATTCCTGGTACCTTCATTGTTTCTTCAATGGTTTACTAAATGGATCAAGTCAGATGACCTATAAGACCTCACTCACTCAAGACATGCATAAAACTAAATAAAAAAGATAAGGCTTCTAACTATCAATGTTTAGAGGGTTGATAATGAGGTGAATAAATGGAGAACTCACTATGTTGGAAGATTCATATATAAAGAAATCACATGTGAATGGCTAATCATAACAAGAAAAAATACTTGCAATTCAACTCATCAACACATAGATAGGATGACAGCTATCTGGTATTAGATAAAAAGAATAAACCTGAATCAGACATTCAAGCACAAGCACATAACAGAAAAGAGATGGAACTTGAACATATAATGGAAAAATAGCTTATATTAAATGATGAATAACATGAGAAGCTTGATAACAATAAGGGTCTAAAAGTCTCTGAAGTTGAATCCTTGCTTCAACATTAGTCACAGGCTTTATAGCCTTTACAAAATTTATTTCAGATCCTGAAAAGTTGGATCGAATTTACTAAAAATAGATAACATAACTGTTTTTGCAAAAATTAGGTCAAAAACCCTAACTTAAGTGCTAATCTATTTAAATCTAATACTTGTTCACTCCTTGAACTCTTTAATAACTGCAGTGATCATTGAAGTAGAACTAGGCCCTGTTATTTGACAGATAAGTCATGGTTTGTCAAAAGTAGGTAGGGTTTCTGACCCATTTCACCTTGCTGGCACCTTCAAAACTGGAATAGACCCAATCTACTTGTGCCTTTAATTAATCTTCAACTTCATAACTCATCCATGAGGTGTCTAGATCAATCAAAATTGGTTCTATGTGGAAGCATGTCTTTCTGCACTGTTATGCTTTCGGTGGTTAAGAAAACAAAATTTTGGGTCTATAAGCTGCCGAAAGCTCTGCTTTCGGTGCCTAATGAACAATTGTTGCATTCTCCTAAGCCACTAAAATCTCTATTTCTAAAAAATTTAATTAGTCTTTTACTCAACCTTTTACAGCTTCACTTTTGACCTTCTTGCACTTCTTCAACCTGCATAGAGTTTGGAATAGCAACAGCATCATGGGCTACCTCCGAATCCTGAAGGCTTATTGCTGCCTCTACTAGGGTTTCTAGCGCAAGGTGAGCTTGAGAGTTGAGGTTTGAGTTTTTCTTCTGCAACCTTGACAGTTTGATCATCCTGCAGAGCCTGGAGTTTTCCTTCATTAATCTCATATTTCATTTTTGCTGCAGGATATACATCCCTCTCATTTCTAGAAGAGAATTATGCAATTTAGTATTTTTCTTAGTTAATATTACATTATTTCTTTTGATTTCTCTCTCTAATACCTCTAGTTCATATACTTTCCCTAATAACTGGTTGATTCTTCGGGACCTAGGTTTTCTAGAGGAAGCATCTACCATTGGTTCATATTGACTCTCCCTTGGTGTAGGTGAGGGAAATTCCTCATGTTCTGCTGCAACCTGCTTTGTTAGGTCAACTTCCTTCTCCTATTCTTCTTCAAATTTTGAGTAAGGTAGATTGAGTATATTTTTACCTTGTTCTAGAGCCTCCTCCTCCTTTCCACTGAAATCCAAATTTCTCTTGGCTTTGTTGGTCTTAGAAGTTGGAGAGGGTTGATCCACTACCATTGGAGAGATGGCCCTCCTCTTCCTCTTAGCACTTTTATGAGTGGTGGAATTAATTGAAGGAGAGTTTCCTTTGTCGTCTGGCTACAATCCTATCTCAAACACATTCCAAAATAAGAAGTATGTCCATGCTATGTTTCTTCTTTGCAGCAATTCTTGGACAATGAGCTTTATCAGGCCATGATGGGATATCCTTCCTGCAATTTTGGTGGGCTGGGCTTTGACCTGATGGGCAATCTTGGCCAGGATCTTATGTAGGTAGAAAGGTAGGTTCAGTGGGCTCCTTCCAGTGAAATGGTTCATCAATTTAAAGTGGTATATCATCACCATGTTATACCTGCCTTCACAAGTTATATAAACCAGGATTGCTTTCAACAACTGATGCCACTTCTCCTCAAGCCAGGTTGAAGGGATGATTTTATTCCATACTACATTCTTGTGCTCAGGATTCAAGTAAGATATGAATTCCACATCCTTCATGATGGTGGTTTTGAACCATTTCTCCCCAGTCCTTGGGAGTTCTGCTACTTCTGGTATTAGGGCCTCATCAACCTGGAACTCTTCTTTTCCTATCAATGCCTTTGAGCCATCAAAAGAGAGAGAAAATGCTTCTGCCACTTGCTCGTGGGATCCCTAAATTTTCTCACAGAACCTGTAACAGCCTGCATCTTTGAAGAATTGGCATACCTCTAGGTGTGATTTGAGATAGCCAATGTCCCCCAATTCCTGTCTGAGGGGAGGCCCTCCTCCTTTCTTCATTACTGGACTGCTCTCCTTGTACCTGCAAAATCAAAATTCAAACCATGGGGAAGGATATTACCATGTTGGATTTAGGAAGGGCTTGGATCAGCAAGGATGCATGTAAGAAAATGTGGAATGGACTGAGGAGAGGGTGTTGATTTTGAGGGGCTGATTAGTTATTTGTACTTGAGAAAGGGGGTAGTAAGTTTTGATGAGAACCATGAGATGACCAGTGCAGTGATCATTTTGACTGGGACTTAATGCTTTGTGGTAGTTTGGCTGCAGTCATAGAACAGATGGAGGGTAGCTAGGGTTTGGGCCTTTTATCAATCACTTCAGTTTCATAATGACCTCTTCTTTTACCAGCTCTTGATTTCTCACAGTCCTAGTGTTTTCAATGGTAAATGCTCGATAGTGGCATTCCTCATGCCGACAATGGTTGATTTTGACGGATGTAATAACCGTTTTCTTATTTTGGTGCTTTCAGTGGTTAAGGAAATCTTGGATCCAGGTTTTAGCTACTGAAAGTTGGGATTTTCGGTGGCTAATGAACTGTTGAGAAGTTCGCCTAAGCCACCGAAACATTTTCTTCAAAATTTTATTAAAAAATAGAGTTAGTGAGCTTTCGATGGTTAATGTATTCTTGGATCAAACTTTTAAGTTGCCGAAAGTTGGGATTTTCGGTGGCTAATGAACTATTAAGAAGTTTTCCGAAGCCACCGAAAGCTAAAATTTGATTTTTTATGAAAAAACAGAGCACAAGGAATTCCAACTTTGTTAAACATACCAAAATATCTTAGAATGTGCCTTGAAATATTCTTCACTATGCAAAAATAAATTTTCTAAATTTGACCTATTGAAGACTAATTGATTTAGGAGATAACATCTGGCTCCTACTCAGGGATGGGAACCTTCCTGTGAGGTCCCGAGAACCCTAGACCAAATTCCTTTCCCGAAAAATAATAATTAAACCTATCTTCTACTGTTCCATTGGGCATGGATTTTATTTTGCAAAAAAAAAAAACAATAAAAATAATATTTTACAATAATAAGGCCTTAAATCCTTAGATGAAAGAGGGTTTCAGAAATCGCCCATTTACTGGGCCATCAAACACCTCCTCACCTTCCACATTTTGCATTTTGAAAGTGTTGTTCTGTTGCACCCAAGCTATCACAAAAGGGCCTATCCATAGAGAGTCAAATTTACCATTCTTTCCCTTGTCCTGCCTAACATCATCCCATTTCAGAACCCAATATCCAACCTGGAAATTGTCCACCTTTTCCTTCTTGTCAAAAATATTTTTAATCTTTTTTTGATGACCTTCTCACTTCTCCACTACCTGTTCCCTAACTTTCCTTAACTCAACCAAATCAAGCATCCTCCTTACCATGTCATTTGGTTCATCCTATTCCTCTTGAAAGAATTTTGCAACTGGTAGAATCAGCTGAATGGGAAAAATGGACTCAGTACCATAAACCAACTTGAAACTAAAAGTCCCTATGGATTTTTTGGCAGTCACTCTGTCATCCCATAGAGCAAAATTTATCTTAGGATCCTAGCTCTTCTGATTATTCTCCAATTGTTTTATGATGATTCTAACTAGGATTTTAAAGGATGACTTAGCAAGGCCATTTCCTTGAGGATAATATGAAGTGGAATGCACCAATTGAATGCCGTGTGACTCACACATGTTAACCAATTCCCTGGATTTAAAATCTGGTGCATTATTAGTCACTAGCCTTACTGGGAAACCAAGTCTGATAAAGATGTTCTCATATAAAAACTTCATAATGACTTGGTGACTGGCATTCCTTGTGGGGACTGCCTCTATCCACTTGGTGAAATAATCCGTTGCTACTAGGATCCACTTGTGCTGACCACTTCACGAAGGATTAATCTCACCTATGAAATCAAGACCCCACTGCTGGAAAGGGCCATTCACTACAATAGGTCTAAGGGGCAAAGATCTAAGCTGCTTCTTTCCTATGAATCTTTGGAACTTGTCACATGATCTTACAAAGGTACACACATCCGAGAAAAGATCAGGCCAATAGTACCCAGCCCTCAGAATCTTGTGGGCTATGGTCTTCCAGTAATGATGGCCCCCACATGTGCTTGAATGAAACTAATGTATTACTTGAACTGACTCTTCTTTATCTAATCATCTGAGCAAAACACCAGAAGGATCTTTCCAATACAACAACTTATCAATTATACAAAACTTAACATATTTGAGCTTAAGAGCCCATGCTGAGTCAAGATTATCGCATGACAAACTTCTAAAATTAACAAGAAATGAATAATACCTGAGTACCACTTGCATGAAGACAAGTTCTCAGTCACCTGTTGGCTATCATGTTGCTCCTGAACTGCCTATGCTTCTGCTTCTGCTGCTACCTCTACCTGCAGGTTTGCTAAACTTATACCAATGAAATTCATTCTCAATAGATCACAATTTTATTCAGCCATGAGCTTAGCTAGACCTTGGCCTTTCACTAGATTGGTGGGATTTACTTATATGTCAAACTCAATAAGCTTGGAAATCCATTTGTCTCTCTTTCCATCAATGTCAGGATGGGTCAAGAAATCCTTCACTGCAGCTGAAGGGACATAGGAAAGGACCTTTGCATGTAGAATGTAAATCCTGAATGCTTTTAGGGACTTGATGAGAGCATAGGCCTATTTCTCAATAGGATCATATTTCAATTCAACATCCCTCAATGTCTTTCTAAAGAAGGAAATGGGGTGATCAAATCGTTCATCATATTTCTATAACTGAACTGCTGACACTATGTCATAGGAAGCAAAGGAGGAAATGTAGAAACCCTTGGTGTAGTCTGGACTAATCAGAGTGGGAGCTTCCACGATAGCCTTCTTGATGGCTTTAAAAGAGTTTCTTTCTTGCTATGTCCACTTGATTTTAGATTCCTTCCTCAACATAGAGGTTATGTGTTTTAACAACTCAGAAAAATTTGGGATAAACCTCTTGACAAAATTTATCTTACCCAGGAATGACTAAATGTCCTTTTTTGACCTAGGTATGGACAACTTTTGGATTTCTTCAACTTGAATAGGATCAATGTTCACGCCTTCTGCTAAGACTATGTGACCTAGGAGTTTTACCTCCTTGAGAGAAAATTGAGACTTATTTGGGTTCAGAGATATCCCAAACTATGTACATTTCAAAAACACCTTCCTCAAGTGTTGCAAATGTTCTTCATGGCTATTGGAGTAAACAGTGAGGTCATCAAGGTATATGAGAACAAACTTTTCTTTCATTCCCATAAAAGCTATGGCCATGGCTCTTTGAAAGGTGGCCCCAGCATTCATTAGCCCAAATGGCATCTTGGCCTACATGAAAGTACCCTAGGGAGTGGTAAATGCAATTTTCTCTTGATCATCAGGGTGTACAGAAACTTGATTGTAGCCATAGAAACCATCTAGGAATGACATGACACTAGCTCCTGAGACTCTTTGCAACAGATGCTCCATCTTTGGCAAGGGGTAGTTTTCTTTCTTAGAACACTTGTTTAGGTTTCTGAAATCAATGCATAAGTGGATCTCCCCATTTTTCTTCCTCACTATCACTAGGTTTGAAATCCATTTGGAATATCTTAGTGGGATTATTATTTTTGCATTAAGGAGCTTTTGGATTTCTTTCTCAATCACTGGCAGAAGGAGGGGATTGATAGGTCTTACCTTTTGTTTGAAAGGGATGGTGTCCTTTTCCAAGGGAATTCTATGTTGGATGATAGCTATGTCATAGGTTTTTAGATCACTATATTCCCAAGAAAATACATCAACAAACTCTTTCATAAGGCTACACTGTTCTGACTCCTAATCAGCAGTTAACTCAGAGGACAAATTTATCAATTTTGGATGACTTTGTCTACCTAGGTTGTGCTCATGGACAGCAGGGTATTTCTCCCTTTTGACTGGTTTAAATGGGACATCATGATGATCAAAAATCTCTTCTTGGGGCACCAGACCCTGAGGTATATAATTGCTAAGAAGCTGAACAATATTCTGATCTCCTATTTTATCTCCTGATTTGAGCTTCTGGGATTATTCCATATTTAGGTTTTCTTGATCAATATGCATATCAGAAAAATCATCTATGACCTGGAGTAATTTACTGATTTCATCATCATTTTCAAAAAGTTTCCAAAACTTCACATTATCAGGGAGGGATGGCCTGTACTTGGCCTGGATCTCATATCTCATCTTAGGAGGCAAAGGGGGAATGAACATACTTGCAGAGACAACAAGGGAATCAGCTAGATGGTTCATAGCCCTAGGTATATATGAGAGTTCAAAAAACATGAAAGAGTCCCTGAGTTTCCATACCTCATCTCTGTATGCCTTCAGCCTGACATTCTTTGCTTGAAAAGTATTGTTCACTTGTTATATGATGAGATCTGCATCTCCAAAGAAATTCAGGCACATGATTCCCATTTCCTTGGCAGCCTTCACTCCCAACATTGATGCCTCATATTCTTTTGTATTGTTAGTAGTCTTGAAATCCATCTTATAAGACAAATGTATAGTCTCCTTTGAAGGAGAAATCAGGACTATACTTGCACTTGTTGAGGCTTGAGTACTAGCCCCATCAAAAAACATGCTCTAGACAGAGGTTGTTACTTCCTTAGGTGGTTGATAGGTATGCTTTGTAATCTACATGGATGTTGGATAGGAATCATCTATCTAGAGGATGCATGCCCCAAAGTATGTGTCTACTGCATAGATAGGATGATTTATAGAGTTCTTGGCATTACTGATGATGTAGGTGAATTGGTTCTCTCTATAGAGTCTATTATTATCCCCTCCAAACATTGGGATTGTATCATATGTAAGGTCCATCTGGAGGGTACCACCCAACCTTTTACTCCATGAGCGAGACAAAAGGAGGCCAAAATTAGGTGGGATGTCAACCACTACTATGTCCATCACTATGCTTTTTGAGGGCAGTTGGGAGATTTTTATGACAAGGTCTTTGATGAGGCCCAAGCATTTGAAATTCCTAGAGTCAAAAGAGAACAAATCATGGTAGGGTTTTGTAATGTTGAGGCCAAGCTCATCCATCACTGCTTTTTGCATTAGGTTATGGGATTCTCCTGAGTCAAGTAAACAGTTGTGAAGCATCTTATCATGGATGTTCAAATGTATGTAGAAAGGTGGGCAAGACTCATCCAGTTGTTCAATCATAGGACCTAATATTACTATGGTCTTATCATATTGCAAGTTCACAAAGTCAACATCTATGGGTGTCCTTGGCTGAAGAGATTTTAGTATGGATGAATTGAAGGAATCATTTTTCATAAGCTCTATCAAGGGAAAAGGGATTTTTAACTTCTGAATTTCTAACTCAAGATTGAAAGAATAAGATAATTTGTCAGAATTTCTTACCTCTTGTGGTGTGGCTTTGAGATGAATAGGATCATGGGATGGTGGCTGTAATGGCCTTTGCTGCTATTTTGGAGGAGCAACCATCTTCTTTGCAGGAGCAGCAATCTTTTTAGCATGAGCAGTAGGTTGCTTTGTATGGACAGGACTCTTCTTCATAGGAGCAACAATTATGGATCTCAAATTATAACCTTATTGATCATCTTCCTGATACAAAGATTCTTCCATGATCTGCTCATTCATGAGGGCTTTCTCATAGTCTACTTGTGTTAGGAAAGAGAGATCTACTTCATCTTCCATACAGTTGATATTGTCTTCTGCCTCCCCTTCTTCATGAGCAAACTCTTGCTCTTCTTCTAGCACAACATTCTCAAAAGGAGGTCTGATTATTTGATCCTCAACTTGATTCCTATCCCTTTGAAGGATCTAGTCTAGTGGGTTATTTCTTCTGTAAGGGACAAAATTAGGGTTTCTGGGAGCAAAATCATTTGGCCCTTTACCTCTCACAGATACTTTCCCTCGGTCTTTAAGTCTAGACATTTCAGATGTCAAACTGTCCAACATTTTGGGCATTTTCTCCATTTTATTCTTTGATGAAGAAGCCCCTAGAGGATCCGAGGGTTTCTTCTTCCTATCCATTTTTTGCTTAACCTTCTGAGATGCAATAATATTGGACTCAACTTCAAGAGAAACATCTTGCATGAGTGATAGAGAATCTGATCTTATTTCTTTGAGAAGAAGAAAGAACTCAGAATCAATGGCATTGGCATAAGTGATTTTGGCTGAAGTGTCAGTTGGATTAATCTCAGCAGGGATCTTGCTGAACATTTTGTTAAATATTTTGGTGAAGTTGGAAACAGACTCACCATTCTCTCTCCTCAAATTACTAAATTTAGTGATATAGTAAAGGTGGTCTCTTCTTTCTCCCCAATGCTTCAAAAATATTTCACCTAGGGCTTCAGTCCCTGCTATTGATCTAGCAGGAAAATCTTTGAACCATTTTCTAGCTTGACCATCTAGACTTTGCACAAAAACCCTAGTCCACACATCCTCTTGTTTAATTTTTGTATTCTTAGCATAACTGTAGAATGCCTCTAAGTGTTCTTCAGCTATGAAATCTCCCTCCCCAGTAAACTTAGGAATGTATTTGAGATAATCTCCAGTAGGCATAATAGAGAGGGGGTTAGGCAGATTTAGAGGGAAATATCTGGAAACAAGGATCCTTTCCATTTTGGTCAGAGGGACATTCATATTGGATGTGGGTATGGAAAGGG
Organism: Pseudotsuga menziesii; assembly: GCA_001517045.1. Lineage (NCBI taxonomy): Eukaryota > Viridiplantae > Streptophyta > Pinopsida > Pinales > Pinaceae > Pseudotsuga > Pseudotsuga menziesii. The sequence goes on along the minus strand of LPNX010875810.1, from coordinate 157,839 downwards.
TAGAAGGAGATACTATTGGTGTGGGTAGTGGTAGATTCATCTCAGTGGAGTCGCCGGGGATGGGATCTACACAAGCAATAGTGCTTGAAGATTCCTCAACCTTAAAATTTTATGATGTACTTATAAATTCCTGAGAATTATATGTTTCAGCAGAAGAAGATTGAAATGGAGGTCTATTTGATATAACAACATAAATATCTCTTGAAATACCTGATGTAGCTCCCCTTGCAGCTCTGGTGGTCTGTCTTAGTGAAGCCCTTTATCTTCTTAAAATCTCTTTCGGATCTGAAACAGGTGTTACTGGTGGCCCTTGAGGGTTTTCTTTGGTACTTGGTATTCTTGAAGCCACCTTATTCCAATGGACTTGCCAGATAGATGATTAAAACCAAAATAGTGTCTAGAATTTTTCTATCATCAAAGTAGGATCTATGCTGTCCCCTAGGGAAGCTGAGCTTCAATCTCCTTTCCCCGACAACAATGCCAATTTGTTAGCTCTCCAAGAATCTCCTCTGGGTTGTAGCTTGAGGATGCCTAGTAACTTTAATGTTTCTTCAATGATNCACTCACTCAAGACATGCATAAAACTCAATAAAAAAGATAAGGCTTCTAACTATCAATGTTCAGAGGGTTGATAATAAGGTGAATAAATGGAGAACTCACTATGATGGTAGATTCATATATAAAGCAATCACATATGAATGGCTAATCATAACAAGGAAAAATACTTGCAATTCAACTCATCAACACATAGATAAAATGACAGCTATCTGGTACTAGATAAAAAGAATAAACCTGAATCAGACATTCAAGCACAAGTATTGAACAGAAAAGAGATGGAACCTGAACATATAATGGCAAAAGAGATTATATTAAATGATGAATAACATGAGAAGCTTGATAACAATAAGGGACTAAAAGGCTCTAAAGTTGAACCCTTGCTTCAACATTATTCACAGGATTTATAACCTTTACAAAATTTATTTCATATCCTGAAAAGTTGGATTGAATTTATTAAAAATAGATAACATAACTGTTTTTGCAAAAATTAGGTAAAAAACCCTAACTTAAGTGCTAATATATCTAACTCTAATACTTTTTTCACTCCTTGAAATCTTTAATAAATGTAGTGATGACTGAAGTAGAACTAGGCCCTGTTATTTGACAGATAAGTCATGGTTTGTCAAAAGTAGGTATGGTTTGTGACCCATTTCACCTCGCTGGAACCTTCAAAACTGGAATAGACCCAATCTACTGGTGCCTTTAATTAATATTCAAATTGATAACTCATCTCTGAGGTGTTTGGATCAAACAAAATTGGTTATGTGTGGAAGCATGTCTTTCTGCACTGTTCTGTGCTTTGGGTGGTTAAGAAAACAAAATTTTGGGTTTGTAAGCTGCCGAAAGCTCTGCTTTCAGTGGCTAATGAACAGCTGCTGTGTTCGCCTAAGCTACCAAAAGCTATGTTTTTGCAAAATTTAATTAGTCTTTTATTCAACCTTTTACAACTTCACTTCTGACCTTCTGGCACTTCTTCAACCTGCATAAAGTTTGGAATAGCAGCAGCATCATGGGCTGCCTCTAGATCCCGAAGGCTTATTGCTGCCTCTACTAGGGTTTCTACTGCAAGGTGAGCCTGAGAGTTAGGGTTTGAGTTTTTATTCTTCAACCTTGACAATATGATCATCCTACAGAGCCTGGAGTTGTCCTTCATGAATCTCAAATTTCATTTTTGCTGCAGGATATACATCCCTCTCATTTCTAGAAGAGAATTATGCAATTCAGTATTTTTCTTGGTTGATCTTGCATTAGTTCTTTTGATTTATCTCTCTAATACCTCTAGTTCATATACTTGCCCTAATAACTAGTTAATTCTCTAGGACCTAGGTTTGCTAGAGGAATCCTCTGCCATTGGTTCATCTTGGCCCTCCCTTGGTGTAGGTGAGGGAAGTTCCTCATGTTCTGCTGCAACCTGCTTTGTTAGGTCAACTTCCTTCTCCTCTTCTTCTTCAGAGTCTGAGTAAGGTAGGTTGAGTATATTTTTACTTTGTTTTGGAGCCTCCTCCTCCTTTCTAGTGAAATCCATATTTCTCTTGGCTTTGTTGGTATTAGAAGTTGGAGAGGCCTGATCCACTTCCATTGGAGAGATGGCCCTCCTCTTCATCTGACCACTTCTAGGAGAGGTGGATTTCTTTGAAGGAGAGTTTACTTTATCTTCTGGCTTCAAGCATGTCTCAAACTCATTCCAAAATAAGAAGTATGTCCATGTTATGTTTCTTTTTTGCAGAAATTCTTCGACAATGAGCTTTGTTAGGCCATGATGGGATAGCCTGCCTACAATTTCGGTGGGTTGGGATTTGACCTAATGGGCCATCTTGGTCATGCTCTTGTGTAGGTAAAAAGGAAGGTTTAGTGGGCTCCTTCCAGTGAAATGGTTCATCGATTTAAAGTGGTATATCATCACGCTGTTATACCTTCCTTCACAAGTTATATAAACCAATATTGCTTTCAAAAACTGCTTCCACTTATCCTCAAGCCAGGTTGAAAGGGTGCTTTCCTTCCATACTACATTCTTGTGCTTAGGCTTCAAGTAAGACCTGAATTCCACATCCTTCATGATGGTGGTTTTGAACCATTTCTCTCCAGTCCTTGGGAGTTCTACTACTTGTTCTATTAGGGCCTCATCAACTTGGAACTCTTCTCTACCTATCAATGTGTTTGAGCCATAAAAATAGAGAGAAAAGGCTTGTGCCACTTGCTGGTGTGATCCCTGAAGTTTCTCACAAAACCTATAATAGCCTGCATCTTTGAAGAATTGGAATACCTCTAGGTGTGACTCGAGATATCCAATGTCCCCCAATTCCTATTTGAGGGTAGGTCCTCCTCCTTTCTTCATTACTGAACTGCTCTCCTTGTACATGCAAAATCAAAATTCAAACACTGGGGAAGGAGATTACCATGCTAGATTCAGGAAGGGCTTGGATCAGCGAGGATGGATGTAGGAAAATGTGGAGTGGACTAAGGAGAGCGTGTTGATTTTGAGGGGTTTATCAGTGATTGGTACTTGAGTAGGGGGATAGTAAGTTCTGATGAGAACCGTGAGATGACCAATGCAGTGGTCATTTTAACTGGGAATTATTGCTTTGTGGTTGTTCGGCTGTAATCACAGGACATATGGAGGGTAGCTAGGGTTTGGGTCTTTTATCAATCACATTAGTTTCATAATGACCTCTTCTTTTACTAGCTCATGATTTCTCATAGTCCCAGTGTTTTCGGTAGTTAAGTGCTCGATAGTGGTGCTCCTCACGCTTGGGATTGTTGATTTTCACGGATGTACTAACCGTTTTCTTCTTTTGGCTCTTTCGGTGGTTAAGGAAATCTTGGATCCAATTTTTAGCTGCCGAAAGCTGGGATTTTTGGTGGCTAATGAATTGTTGAAAAGTTCTCCTGAGCCACCAAAAGATTTTCTTCAAAATTCTATTAAAAAACAAAGTCAATGAGCTTTCGGTGGTTAATGTATTCCTGGATCAAACTTTTAAGCTGCTGAAAGTTGGGATTTTCAGTGGCTAATGAACTGTTGAGAAGTTCACCTAAGCCACTGAAAGATAAACTTTGATTTTTTATGAAAAAACAGAGCACAAGGCGTTCCAACTTTGTTAAACATACCAAAATATTTCATAATGTGCCTTGAAATATTCTTCACTATGCAAAATTAAATTTCCTAAATTTGACCTATTGAAGACTAATTTATTTAGGAGATAACATGGAGCTAGAACTGCACCAGCCAAGGTCTCCATCGGTAGTCAGGTGGATATAGTATTCAGAGATGTTGTAGGCATGATACCACCCCTTGAAAAATTCATAGTTCACAAGTTCAATATATCTCCGACCCTCATTTGGATCCATGGGTGTGATGACTCGAACTTCCTGGTTCTCGAATCTCATCACTCACTTCTTAAAATTAATCATGGCCATACTGTCATTATCCCATCCAATCCCTAGCAGTGCAGGATAGGAGCCTTCCCCATTAACGGATTCAATCACATCAAAGTCATCATGTGTTCTTATACCTTCAACATCTACAACCAAGTTCATTACCCATCTAATTGGCTACACCTTAGCTTGGTTCGCCATTCGCAACTACACGGGGGACCAACCCAACGTTGGGCTACCCATTTTCTACTAAGTCTGCTTGTCAGGATGTTCACATCCGATCCTAGGTCTAGGATGAATGAGTCCAAATCATAGTCACCTATTTGGATATTCATACACATCTCTTTATGTGTCTTTTTCTTCTGCAAGGAGTTCACTGCGGAATCCTTCACCTCCTTTCCCAGATGGTACAATAACCTCTCAAGATCAATAAGAGCCTCAGGATTTTGTGCCAATGATAAGAATTTCTCAAAGAACTACTGCAAGATACCATGTTTCCGCGATGGACCTACTTCTAAGGATAAATCAAAGGTGGATGCCATTTCATAGATAGATGACTTACCAATATTTCATCTGATCACTTCCCAAGTTTCAAAAAATGTCTCTTTTTCAGTCGTGATATCAAACTCTGCTTTCTTCTTCCCAGCTAATCAAACTTGTAGCCATGGTCCATCATCTCCCATCATCGCACCTCCACAACTGAAAATGGAAATGTTGACATCCTGCATCCTGGGCTCTACTGAAATTGTCGCAAATGTTGGACCTTGATTCTGGTTCATCGACGATGTCAGAGTCAGTGGTGAATTCTAGATTACTGGTGGGTTCACTAGTTGATTCACAGTATGGTTCCAGAGTGAAACTTGATTCTAGGCCTGGATCTGTAACTGTTTCTGGGCAGCAAGCTGATTTTGAGACTGCAACTGGGATTGATTTTGCAACTGCGGAACATTCCCGGTTTTCCATCTTGCGATTAACTGTGGGTAGTTCTCCATGGTATGATCAATATCTACATATTATGTACAAAAGAATAGCAAGTGTGGTCAATCTCTTTGATAATGCCTGAATACTCCACAATTATAACATTAGACGGATGTGCAACCTCGTCCCACTCCTCATCCAAAGCCTCCTCCTTTGCCTCGAAATCCTCCATCAAATCCTCCTTGCTGCGGGTACTTCGTCTAAGCTACCTACTGTGGCGAGGGATTCAGTTTTTTCTGAACAAAGTGTGCCACTTGAATGTATTATTGTTGTGCTTGAGCCATCAGCATTTGATTATATGGCTGTTGCAGTGTGAACTGCAGTTATGGCGCAAACTACGGCTGCGGCTGTGGTGGCATAAAATGCATCAACGATGGTGATGTGTACTGCAGTTGAGGTTGATAACTTACCATTTGAGGCTGTGAATGCGGTTGCTGTATTGCATGGTGACCTTCTCCCTTCACAAAATACGAATCATATGTTCTGTCCTGAAGCAGATCATATGCCCGACAGTCTCTATCCTCATGCCCGACTGAGTGACAGAATGAACAGTATAAATTGGTAGGTTTCAACACCATCTTTTGCATATAGCTACATTACTCATGTTGATGTCCATAGACTTGGAATATGTGACACCATGGCACATCATCGCTACTTAATGGGTTTGGAGCTCCAGATAACAGATAGTTCCTAAAGTCAGGGCAAGTATCTTTGGTCTGTCCATCTGCATTACATCGGATACACCAAATATATGTGCGTTCCTCCTTACCTTTCTTGATATTCTGCAAGTGAAGTGTTAGGTTCGCTAGATGGTCCTGAATTTGATTCATCCCGACTACACTCTCCCCGATAGGTGAATCTTCGAGCTTCATCATAATATCCAGGGCTTCTCTTTGCATCGCTATCTTTTGTTACATCAATTGTAGTCGGATATGAGAAACCATTACTGTGATAAACCATTCTTTATGTTGGACATTCCTCATAGAAAAATTGACTCTGGCCATCAGTGTCTTGAACCTATGATCGAAGTCCCAAATGGTCTCATTAGGAAATTGCTTGATTTCCTTTAGCTCCGTAATGTATTTTTCTTCTGAGTTCGATTTTCTGAATTCCTCGATTAGTCTTGTCTGGATCTCATCTAATGTCTTCTTTGGGGTCCCATGAGGAACTTGGATAAACTTCATAAACCAATCAATCCCGCGACCCCTCAGAGTATTCGCTAACTATCCTTTCTTTACATCATCGTCAACTATCTAACAGTCCACATTGCTTCACATAAAAACCAGTATTGCTTGAGATCATTGGTCCTATTTCCATGGAACAAGGGTAGCTTCATGTCATCTCCTATCACCCTGGGCTACCTTCCTACAGATGTTGATCTACTACTAGCCAGTTTCTGGCATGTCGGACAAGTCGATGTGGGACTAGTATTTTTTCTTGAGTTTGGATAAGTGCACAGAGGCATCAGTACGTTGCTGCCGGGGTTTGATATTACCGTCATTATGGGCGTAGCATAGGCCTAGTTATCCTCGTCATCACTATAGGGTTGCTTCATCCTATGTGGTTCTCCTTCACATTCTTTTGTTTTGATTGCAGCAGGACCTTCTCCTGTCCTCTGCCTCTTCTCTAGTCAAAACCTTGCTCCTCACTTTGTACAACCACTTCCTTCCTCGGCTTCCCTCACAATTGTTCGGGTACAAAGGGTACTCCCAAAAGACCGAACACCTTCAAATACTGCTTCACACAAACAGATCATAGATCAACACACCGATGTTTGTCACGTGGTTAAAACCCTAGAGAGGGAAACAATCCATGGCCCCAGCCAAATAGCTACTTGGAGCAATTTATTATGCAAAATAAATAAAGTTACATGAGCTTCTCATAATCGATCAACTAACCAAGGACTCTCTATGCTCTTTAAATAGAGATCATAGATCAATCAGGTGTTAAGCCACAGATCAATGGTAGGTATGATCTAAGAGAAGTTGAACCATAGGATCACTCTATGTATAGAACATATCGTGACCGTCGGATTATAATATTTACAAATGCATACTAATGCATACTAAAGAAACACACTTTTACTTAACGATTATAGTACACAAGTTGATCTTAACTAATTCCTAAGTGTCTAAATATCCTAACATCCCCCCTTAAGAACAACTTGGGATAGGATTGAAGGATTTACAAAAGTGACACTATTAGGAGAAGGAAGGAAGCATTAGAGCCTATCCCCCCTTAAGGACACATTCCTGAACTCCTAACATAGACCGAAGTTTAGAAAACTTTGATTCTGTAAGAGACTTGGTGAAAATGTCTGCAACTTGATCATCTGTAGGGAAATAGAGAACTTCAATAACACGATCATGAACAAGATTTTTGATGAAATGCATGTGTAGCTCAATGTGTTTGCTGCGCTGATGTAGAGCTGGATCTTTGGCAAACTTGATGGCACTTTGATTGTCGCACCAAAGTGGAGTAGGATGCTGCTGCTTGAATCCAAACTCTAAAAGGATCTGTCGAAGCCATAAAGCTTCTTGGATGGCATTAACTACGGCTCGATATTCTACTTCTGCTGAAGAAAGAGAAAGAGCTTGTTGTTTCTTACAAGCCCAAGTGACAGGTCCAAATCCCAGACTGAAAACATAACCTACAGTAGAATTTCGATCATCAGGATCATCGACCCAATCTGAATTAGTGAAACCAACCAACAAAGGTTTCCCCCCTGTACTGTAATGAATCCCAAATTGAACTGTACCTTGAATATATCGAAGTATTCTTTTTGCTGCTTTCCAGTGACTTTCATGAGGAGTTTGCATGTAATGGGAAACACGACCAACGACAAAGGAAAGGTCAGGACGGGAATGAGTCAAGTATAAAATACTACCAACAAGTTGATGATACAAGGTGGCATCTACTTCAGGGGAAGTATAAGTCGCATAAAGTTTGACTCCAGACTGGAAGGGAGAAGGGGCTGGTTTACAATATTCCATGTGGAAGCGACGAAGAAGGTCACAAGCATACTTAGACTGAGAAAGAAATATTCCTTCTTTGGTTTGTAAGACTTGGAGACCAAGAAAATAATGCAAATTTCCTAAGTCTGACATTTCAAAATTTTGCTTAAGATTGGATTTCACATGGGTTATAAGGTTAGGGTCACTACCAGTGAGGATAAGATCATCAACATAAAGAACAAGTATGATGAGATGGTTTCCTACTTTCTTGGTATAGACATTGGGGTTAGAATGGCATCTAGAAAAACCAGTGCCAAGGAGAAAGCTATCCATTTTGGCATACCAAGCTCTAGGAGCTTGCTTAAGTCCATATAAGGATTTCTTAAGGAGACAAACAAGGCTAGAGTTATTCTGAACATATCAAGGAGGTTGTTCCATGTAAATTTTCTCATGTAAATCACCATGTAAGAAGGAAAACTTGACATCCATTTGATGGAATTCCCAGTTATGTAAGGCTGCAAGGGAAATAACAAGGCGGATGGAGTTCATTTTTGCTACAGGGGTAAAGGTTTCATTGTAGTCAATCCCTTCAACTTGGGAAACACCTTTGGCAATTAACCTTGCCTTAAGTATTTCAACACTTCCATCTGAAGCATACTTAGTTCTGTAGACCCATTTACATCTGACAAGTTTTCTTCCTTTTGGAAGAGGAACAAGATCCCAAGTATTGTTCACCATTAAGGAACGGTATTCTTCATCCATAGCTGCACCCCAATCTGGATTTTCTGAAGCTTCTGCAAAAGTTTTTGGATCATGATTCTTGAAAACTTGAGCCAAAAGAGAAGAGGCTCGTTGAAACTAAGAACATGTTCAATGTTGATCTCTAGGATCATTGGCAAGATCACCAGCTACTTCACATGTTGAACGAACCCATCGAGGAAGTATTGGTGCTGGTGTAGTTGGAGGAACATGAGTAGGTGGAGGTGGATTTTCATCCTCACTGTCATCATCAGAAACTAGAATTGGAAACCTGTCAATGAAGCTGGAAGAAGAATAAGAAGAAGAAGGCACAATCGCCAAATCAGGCTCGCAGGCCAAAGATGGCACACTCGCCAAGTTAGGCTCGCAGGCCAAGATATTTTCATCAAATTTAACATCTCTTCCAATGATTATATCATGAGAATGTGGCTGAAGAAGTCTATAACCTTTTACATCTTTAGAATATCCAACAAATATACACTTTTCACTTTTAGGCTGCAATGCTTTCCATTTTTCATCCGGAATGTGAGCCCATGCTTCACAACCAAACACACGAAAGTGACTTACATCTGGTTTAATTTTACTCCATGCTTCTTCCGGTTTTATACCTTATAAAACTTTAGTGGGTGTGCGATTAACTATGTAATTTGCACAATTTATGGCCTCAACCCAATATTGAAGACTTAGTCCCTTAGATTGGATCATACAATTAGCCATTTCTTTTAAAGTGTGGTTCTTTCGTTCAGCTACACCATTTTGTTGTGGTGTATATGGAACAGTGTGCTATTGTTGGATTCCTTGTTCAGTGCAAAAAGTAGTGAACTTGTTGTTAACATATTCTCCTCCATTGTCAGATCTTAACTTAATAATTTGATGACCAGATTGTTTTTCAACAAGGGCCTTGTAGGCCAAGAACATGTTAAATACTTTGCTCTTAAGTTTTAGGAAGTAAACCCAAGTGCGTCTGGAGTAGTCATCAATGAAAGTTAAGAAATATTTGAAACCAAAAGGAAGCAGATGGAATAGGTCCACACAAGTCACTATGCACAAGCTCCAAGGGAACCGAGGCATGCCAAGAGGCATGTTTGTCAAAACTGTCTCGATGATGTTTTTTGAGTACACAACCAGAACAAACACCATCCTTGCAAGATACCAGTGGAATACCAGCCACCATATTGTCTTTACATAGTTGTTGCAATGAGCGATAATTTAAGTGACCAAATCGCTCATGCCAAAGTTTGCTCAAGTTATCACTATGAGCAACAAAAACTGAAGGAAAAGGTGATGACACAAAGTTGTTAAATTTGTACAACTTGGTAATATCATCAATAGTTCCAGTAGCAAGGACATTTTGAGGATTTTTAAAATCCTAGATTACAACTTGGTGAGGTGTAAACATCATAGTTTTACCTTCACCTGAATGAGTAATTTGATAGACTGATAACAAATTGCAGGAAGTTTTTTGAACACATAGTACATCACTGAAATGACCATTTTCTACTGGAACTGTTCTAGATCCTACAACACTTAGATATCTATCATCACCAACAAATATTTGTTTGGTGTTACATTCATGCATAGTAGAAAACATGGCTTTATCCTTAGCCATATGATAAGATGCTCTAGAATCAATGAGCCATTCAATTGAAGTAGAAGAAGAAGATGCAGTATAAGAGTAACTAGAAGCACAAAGTGCATGTCCATGAGAGATAGATTCTGAAGATGAATCTAGGTTGATGTTGTGCTTCTTCATTGCTGCTTCCAAGGCTACCATCTTCTTAAAACACTTAGATTCATCATGATTATCTTTCCCACAAAAATTGCAATGACGCTCAGTATTCTTTCCTTTTTGCTTGGATCCTTTGTCATTTTTTGAAGAAGGAGCTAACTAAGAGGGTTTGGGACCCTTGTTGTTTGGCTTATTATTGCAAAAATTTTGTTTCTTGGGAGGCTTGGACTTTTCTTCTTGTTGGGACAATAAATCTTTCCCAAATGTATTTGCATTGTTAATTATTCCAAGATGAATGAGCTTATCTTTCTCTCTAATTAAGGAATCACAAAATGATTCAAGACTAGGCTCTTGATAGCTAGCTGCAGTCAAGGATTCTTTCATGGAGTAGAATGTAGATACAAAAACAGAATATGCAGGTCCAAGTTTGGAAAGAATATGATAAATACATTGTTTGTCTTCTTTCTTAATCCTACATTCTGCACATAAGAGTCTAAGAGTTTTATACTTAGATAAATAGTCTTGAATGCATGAAAAATCATTTGGATTCAAGGAAAGCAACTCATTCTCAAGTTGATGACCCCTAATTTCATTGTGTTTACCAAACACAAATTCCAACTTTTCCCAAACTTTATCAAGTTCATCAATGCCAGATATGTGGAATCGCAAATCAGTAGAGATTGACATCCCAATCAATCCATGAGCTTCATTACATCTATTTTCCCATTTAATTTTCTTATCATCATCAGTGGGTTCTGTTTCTTTCCTTGAGGTTATCCTGAAAAGTCCCCTACTTCGCAGAACATCCTCCATACGAGATTTACATGAGAAATAGTTAGAACTTGTAAGTATAATATCACAAGGGGCAGACATACTATAAAATAATGGCTGAAAGAATAGAAACTAACTATCTGGATGCAAATAGCTCAAAAAAATATGTGGTTTTAAAAAAAACGGCACTTAAAATGGATTTTGGATGATGAAGTTATGCTTGATCAAAGAAAATGTTGAAGATGTCCCCAATAGTGATGTGGCAGATATTAACTTGACCAACTAAAAAAAAGAAGCCCCCTCTTCCCAAGATCAATCTTTGACAATCACTTTTTACAATAAAGTTGCTTTGAAGTGAATCACTTTTGTAGAATAAGTGATGTTCACTTTTACAATAGTGTGACTTCTCTAAATAGTGCGGCAATAAATTAAAAGACTTAAGTGACTCACTTTTATTTTATTTTATTAATGTGAGATGCACTTTTACAATAAAGTAACTTGAAAATAGAAATTGCATGCACTAAAAAAGTAGTTTGATAAGACTTGAACTCAAGACTTATCAAGGTGTAAAACAACTTTGGACCAAGTGAGCTAAGTTTAAAAGGTATGTAAAACTATGGAAAGAAGAAGGGGATTTTTTTTTTGTACTCTTCTCTCTCGTTTTTTGTGCTTGCTTTCTTTTTCTGCAAATCATTAAAAAAAAATGAAAAACAAAAACAAAAAAAAACTTTTTCCACATAATGGGGTTAGATCTAGATTAGCTTACCCGGAAAGTCTATGTTTTCAAGTTTTCTCACTGTTTCTAATTTACCATGATCGCACAAGGTGCATAGCAAAGAGCATACGTAGCTGAGAAGACAAGAAAAAAATGTCCCTTACTGTTTTTGATTCACCACGATCGCGCAAGGTGCACGGAAAAGAGCATACGCAGTCAGGGAAAACAACAGTCTAAGACTAAAACATAAAAGATCTAATAATAATCTGATAAAATATGAGAGATTTTAAAAAAACAAATCCATCACTGTAACATTATACCTTCAGATTTGCCGAAATGGGTGTTTTTTGAGCAAACGGAAATGGTTTTCGGTGAAAGGAAAACTGTTTCCAAATGGAAATGGTGCTCCAGACACAATGGAACAGCTCCCATAGGCCAAAAATGCATAGAAAATCCAAAACCAGAAACCCTTTCAAAGTTTCGGTAACACCGGTTCCAGATCTTGATCAAAACCGAAAGCGGCTCTTCATAAAAGCTCTGATACCATGTTCGGGTACATATGGTACTCCCAAAAGACCGAACACCTTCAGATACCACTTCATACCAACAGATCATAGATCAACACACCGATGTTTGTCACGTGGTTAAAACCCTCGAGAGGGAAACAGTCCATGGCCCTAGCCAAATAACTACTTAGAGCAATTTATTATGCAAAAGAAAGAAAGTTACATGAGCTTCTCATAATCGATCAACTAGCCAAGGACCCTCTATTCTCTTTAAATAGAGATCATAGACCAATCAGGTTTTAAGCCATGGATCAATGGTAGGTATGATCTAAGAGAAGTTGAACTGTTGGATCACTCTATGTCTAGAACATATCATGACCGTCGGATTAGAATATTTATAAATGCATACTAATGCATACTAAAGAAACGCACTTTTACCTAACGGATATATTACACAAGTTGATCTTAACTAACTCCTAAGTGTCTAAATATCCTAACATCATCAAAAATTACACCCATCTACCCCTTATCTTCTCATTTGTCTCCCCCTTTAGTCGCGGTATCCACAGCCTTCGCACACCGGGGTGATACTACTCTAGGTGCATCTTGAGTATACCCTTTTCACAAACTATCATTTTAATCGACAATAAGAACCTACCTCTGGGTCCGTTGAAGAACTCCCTCTCTGCTTCCAGTCAGATTTATTGGTGTCAATAGTGAACTCGATGATATATCCCTCTAGGATACTATCCAACCAGACCTCGATGGCGTGTAACACTATGTTGTCAGTTTCCTATAGCTCTTGTATTAGTTCAGGGGTCCAGGACATCAGTTCTCCTCCTTGAAAGTTTTTCTTCTTGTATGTGAATTGCGCCAGCCACTCGTACAATATGATAGGAAATTCCCTGAATAAGTATTCGTGCGGACCGTCTTAGATGTATGTCGCTAACCACTTGTTTGTTGTCAGCTCAGGGTTCTCAATTTCTACTTCATCAAATTCTCTCAGTTTCTTCATACCAATCTTGAAGTTTCGGTCACATTGGATGCCACATCCATTCTTGGGTAACCATTTTTCGGATGCTACATACCCTCCTCTTAGTCGTAATGAGGTCCCAGCAACGAAACCATTTTTTGGCGCAATTTCGACCAACAAAACCTAGTTGACAGGGGTTCCACTCTGTCGATTCTCAACACACTGCGATCTCCCTAAGCATCATCCTAGGAATGTTTTACCCTATCTAGCAACATTCGCAGAGTGGATCAGGTCTCATCCGATGCCAGGAGTCTAACTTGGGTCTCTCGGGTGAGAGCCGAGTATCCTAACCAACTAGACTACAACAGAACCATTTTTTGGTGCAATCCCAACCAACAAAACCTAGTCGATAGGGGTTCCACTCTGTTGATGCTCAACATGCCACGATCTCCATGAGCATTAGCCCAGATAGGTTTTACCTTGTCCAGCAACACCCACAAAGTGGATGAGGTCTCACTTGAGATGTTCGAGGGAGAGCTGTTGGAACCAAGTTTCCACAGTATAGAGGAGGATTGGGGAATCAGAGATCCATTAGCTTAATTTCCATATATAATCTACTTGATTTCTTAGAAACAAAACCATTCATCATGTTCCATTCTTCATTCATCATTACGGAAGATCTACCCATGGGGAAAATAGATCTAAAAGGTGACAATATCCATAAGTAGAAAGCATCACATTATCCATTCATATGCAGATCTATTCATCATTCATCATCAGAATTGCAACAATGTAAAGTAGAAAAAGATAAAGGCACCACAAGAGTTCAGATTAATCCACGTTACATCATATTAAATCTGTAGAATAAATCACAGATAAAAAATAGACAACGATCCAGTACCATATCACACTTTCTAGTATCACATCCCATATCTTTCCACCATGTTATCTCTTACATGCATAATTCTTCTATTTATAGGCTTTCGCCTTTACATTCAAGGTCCACTTCTAACTAACTTCTAACAAAATTCTAACTAAATTAACCACCAAGGACCAATATTCTGAATAAATGGTCAATAAGTACAAAAAGTGACATAAAAATATAAAAAAGTGGACTATTTTTTGGCTATAGCGCTATATTTTTCTCATGTAGTGTCACGTGAGTATGCGCAACATCGATATTGCGCAACTCACTTACCCCCAACCCCTTGCCAACACAAGCTATTGCACAAGACGCAGTCTACTGAGTGCACCGTCGGGGACAATGGAGCTGGTAGAGCAGTGTGTCGCAGGTGTCACTTTCAATTGGTTGCAGTACTTGTTAAATGAGCCGCTCGAGGATGTCGAGCAAGTGCAGGAGTAACCTAAGACAAATTTCCACTAATTTTGGCTCCTAATTTTAATTTATTTTGTGTTTTGGTCAGACCCACCAGATTACCAGCCGCAGGATGTCCCAGTACTTTGTCGTGGCACCAAATACCAGAACTTCTAGGAGGACAAGGAAGACAAGATCCAGTAGAAGGAAAATAACATAGAGTTATTTCTGCATGGGGAGGTACTTACAGATGTAATCAAACACTAGCATAGGCTACGGATGGCGACATTCAAGAATTATGGTGTCTACAATGTGATCTTGGAGCCATGGTAGGATCCTACAAAGTAAGCGCAACCCATGCCTTTTATGATTGCTGAATTAGATGTGGAAGCAGTCATCCATGACTGGCCTGAGGAATGGCACATCCCAGTCGACGTAGAAATGAACTAGGGAAATAACCAGGGAAACGACCAAGGAAATGGCCAAGGCAATGGCCAAGATGATGACCCAAACAATGATGGGGGCTACGCTCAAGAAAACCAGTCGCTGCACTCAGATGATGATCAAGACAACAACGGCGGTGTTGGTGGCTTTGATCGAAATGATGTAGAAGAAACACCTACTGATGAGGATGTGAAAAACCAATAGAGAGAATAGGAATAGGAGCATGCGCACATGCACAAGAAATGAAAAGCTGATAAAATGACTAATACAGTTAGCTTAGATAAGGAGGACATTGGGTTGCTTGCATATGCTATCGCAGTCGAAGTAGCAAAGACTAACCTTGAGGGTCTAAGTACATAGTAGATGCAAGTGGCCAACAATATCACCGAGCATTATAATAAGCTCACTGAGGCTATAAATGAAGTAAAAACCATAGTCGAAGTTGAGACATACATTGTTGATCCTGGTGATACATTATTCGTGCCACTACTGTTCCCGCCCCTCAATATTGAATTAAAGGTGAAACCACTGGAGTCTGAAATGTCGGAGTATGATGATGTTATCCAGGAGATGGGGACATTGTCGCTAGACTTCTCAAAGCTAGAATTGTCCAAAGTATATGTTGTTCAGCATGCGGCCGCGACATAAATCTCCATCAGAGAAAATTCTCTTTCTTACCAGGCCACAAAGAAGACAAGGAAGGAGAAAGAGAAAAATGTCCTCCTAATGGAAAAGGAGAAAGAGATTGAGGCATGGGAAAAAAGTAGGCTTGCACTAGCCGAAGCCATAAAAATCACAGTTGCATATTTCCCTGTGGAAGAAGGCCATGAAGATGAATATGCAATCACAAAGGTTGGTTTGATATCAAGGATTACGGTGGATCCCAAAAGACAGGTAGAAGTTCTTCAAGCACAGCAACAACCAAGAACACCTCCTAAGGTGTTAGAAGAGCGTAGGAAAACAACATCTGACGTTGTTGATCGAATTAAGGAGGGAGAAAAGATCTGCACATAAGCAATTGCTGAAGTCTCTACGATGTGGGAATTGCTTCTAGAAGATAAGACACTGACAAAGTTTACAGAGGATGTTAATAATGGAGGCCGACTTGGAAATAATGGCGGTTAAGGAAGAAATGAAAAAGCTTCCCATCAAAGAAAAGATTGCCAAGGAAACCGAGTTGAAGCAATTGCAGCAGAAAGTCCAAACTCTCTGGGACCAAGAGTGGAAAAGGAATGAAGAAGTTATGGAAAAGAAGACAAAAACCGAAAAGGTTACAGGGCTCCTTCAATATGTACAAAAGAAGCTCCTGCAGATAACTTAGGCGCTGGAAGATGTATCGTCGAAACATATCAGTTCTGACTATGTGGAGTAGTTGGAGAAGCAAGCAGAGAAGGTACATGAATAAATTACGTGGATGCAAGAAATTGTGAAGGAATTTTAGAACAAGGTTGGACCCATGGTGCAGCCCACGCTGAAACCCTGAAACCAACTTAGTGGATCGGGATGAGCCACATGTGAGTGTTGGGGCCATGTTGGGCTAGGAAAAGGGCATAAGGAAATAAATTTCAGATGAATATCTGGACAAGGAAAAAGGAGAAGTGCAAGCGCAAGAGGAAAGGAAAGCATGTGACAGAGAAAGAAGCAAAGGAAGGAAGCTACGACGAGGACTAGTGCTATGAAGGAAAAGAGAGTCTTCAGATGTAGAGGAAAGCGACAGGGCTGGAAAATGACAGACCAAGAAGATTGTGGCTTCTAAAGTTGGCACAAGCTGGAAAACTATGCATGTATGAAGGAATATTTTGTAAGTCTGATAGTGCCTCGAGTCATTCTGTGTCAATCTATTAGCTTGTAACCATTTTTGAATGGCTGATAAAGACCTATAAAAAACACATTGTATGGAGTCGACCCTACATGGTCCAATGAAGGTTATAAATATGAGGAACCGATTTTGTATAGGGGTTGTTCATTCATTGATAGGTATTTGATAGTAGAGCTCTAGAAGGCTGTTGAGCCACGTAACCCATTTTTGCAGAGGGTTGCTGACAGTAGATTTGGTAGAAGTATTATGTAGTTGAGTGCACAGATAGTAGAAGAGTCGACCCAGGATGTGTGCAGATCAGTAGGAGAGTAGAGTAGAAGAAGAGAAATTAAAACCAGAGAGCATGAGAGAAAGAATATTCTGAGCCAAAAAGACATATCTCAAAACAGTCTGCAATCAAGTTGCAGGCTGCAAGGTGCCATATATTTCTCATGCTAGATGAACCGCACCTTAGTGGTTTTTCCCAGTTGGGTTTCCACATTACATCCTGTGTTGAATGCTTGTGAATTATTTTATGTTGTTTACATTTCTTGTTTAAGTGAAGGTCACAATATTGAGAAAAACAGTCAAATGAATAAATGACTAAAGCATCGTTGAATCCCTGTATATTATTTAATGCTAAATTTACTGTTAAGTTGGAATAAAATCGCACTGGTGTCATTTAATGTTAAGGAATGCACGGTATCATTGAAAGTATTTCATATCAGCTTAAGTTCAGTTGTTGCTTAATTTCCAAGTGGGAATGTGTGTCCTAGGGTGAAGTGTTCCTTACTAGTTCAGTTCACTTGCACCACTATCGGGGTAATTGGAACTCTTTGTACTATTCCAAGTTAGTTTCTTATTAGTTTTTGTTACTTGTTATTATTCCAAGTTTAAATATGTGTCACTGAATGGTTGTGTTGTAGTTTTAAGATGTTAGGATGTTAAATTGTTAAGGTGGCTATGTCACATCATTTTGTCACTTCTGTGTAGTAAAAGACTCGATCCTTTTGACTCTGTTGAGCACCTTGGTCACGCGCCAAGGGACTGTAATCACCTTGGTCATGCACCAAGGGACTGTAATCCCTTGTCGACTGCGGAAACATGGTTTTGGAAGTTACACATTAAGATATCTCGGGCGAGATTGCCCCTTCCTTGGAGGTGTTGTCGGCTGAGCTTGCTCCGTCAGGCCGATGTCTTTGGGTGTTTTGTTGGTATTATGTTGTTTGTAGGACCTAGGTCGTGGTATTTAGGAAAAGAGGCCAACAAATGGTTCTATTGTTGGGACCCTTAATAATTTGAGTTGAGGGAAATGTTTTGGCATCCAACGAAGAAGGAAATCGAGGATTGGATGGAGTCCAAGGCATTAGAATTTGCGTGAAGGGAAAGCAGAGGCTCACATGTGTGGTTGAGCCTAGAAGCCTGGTTAGACCGATACCTATACACAAATATTCACAAGATATTCTTTACATAGTTTCTGATTGTGTTGCATGAGTGGTTGTCAAGGTTGGTGATGCGACAGTTAAACTTTGAGATAATGAGAGCGGTTGAGTGGAGTGCTCAGCTGGTACACGAGGTATCAAGTGTAAGTAACGCCATCTCTAGAGCTGTTGATTTTTGGGTTGACAGCATTTTTCAAGGGTATATTACTATGTTTTTAGTTGAGACAATGACCTCATATAGCGACGCTGAAAGAAATTTTTTCCTAGGACCACATGGGAGGTACTTGTTAGATATAAGTACGTGGATAAAAATGCTCGTCTATGAGAAGGGAATTTTGCAGTTGAATAGTTGAGTCACATATTCAAAAGAGAGGGTATGTCACAGGAGACCTGTATAGAAAATGGGAGATGGTAACATGAGATGTTCCCAGGAAGTACAAAACCTAAACAAGAAGCTAGATTCCTAAGGAGTGGGAGGAGATTCTGGATAGGAAAAAGAAGAAAGACAATAGGAGAAAGATACAGTCTTAATATGTTTGGAGAAAGGGAGTACGAGGTTGAGTCATGACTAGATGAAGGGTCTTACGACGAGGAGGAAGATTTAAACCTGATTTATAAAGGAGCAGAAGAGTTAGAAGAATTGAAAGAGACACCGAGATCAGCACATAACTACACCACTCCTACATCATCACGAGAGGTAAGATCTAGAGCCCCATCTCCTGAGAGAACTGTGAATATTGGTAGTGCTAGTACTATGACTAGCCCGCAAGGAAGTCCACCTTCATTAAATTTTCTATTGAACCTTGACACCCACTCAATTTTTGGGGTAGATATTAGATTACCCAGCTTCAATGGGAATGGAGTAGAAGACCCAGAGCAGCATTGGTTCCTTTGCGAATTTGTTTGGATGGTTTGCCAAGTTCACAACGTGGACATAAAGAAGGCACAAATCATCACAACTCTAAGGGGACATGCACTGGATTGGCTTATGAAGTTCTGCATAGTACCGCCAGGAGACCCAGAGAAGACTATTGATGAGATCTGACTCACAATTATTTATGAGTTAAAAAAACCCAAATCTGAGTTGCACTATATAACTGAGATCAAGGAGATAAAATAGTCATCGACAGAGTCGGTATGGGATTTTGACCAATGGTTTAAAACCATGCTGGACAAAGTCAGTTTTCAAATGTCGGATGTGCAGCATAAGGACTCAAGAGTGGTTCATTGCAGCACTATTACCACACATTCGAGGACCTTTGATGCAACAGAAGGTTGTGTAACAAATGGAAGTTCTCGAAATATCTATGAAGATAGAAGCCTTATCGATCAAATATGGTGGCGCAGGGATGATGTCGATCTAGTCACAGTTGGAAAACCTGACTATTTAGCTTCAGGATATCAAGAAGGGAAAAGAATCCCAGGAGGATTTAAGGAGTATAAGATGTAGAACATATGGGCACACCAAGGACAACTGTCTGTCATACATGAAATATGCCTCATTGGGTGCGCGAAGTTCATTGAGTACCCATGCGCTACCATGGTGTCGAATATTCCAGGCTAGAGAGCATTGCGATGAGGAATGAATATTCTTACAGAAGATTGTAAGCACCCCAGCCAACCTATTTTGTAAATTTTGTAAGTCGGTAGGGCATGATGAGAAGTATTGCATAACATATCAGCTCTTAAAGGAGAAAATGGTAGACACCTACCTGATGAAGATGAAGAACATATTATGGTTGAGCAAGTGCAAACACACTACCAACCTATGCATCAACTACAGTATCAACCACATTACACACATAATCAATACCCACCACAAAAGTAGCACCCTCCGCCTACGAGGGGTGGAAATTTCAGGGGAAGAGGACAATACCCAGGAGGATTTGGAAGAGGGAGAGGCCAAGTTGTGTGCTATAAATATGGACTGCTTGGCCATTATGCTAGATACTGTTAGGAGCCTGCAAAGGTATGTTCATATTGCAAAGGCCAAGATCATAATGTGGAACAATGTCCATATTTTATTGCAAAGTGGAAACCTTGCGCCAGGGGAGCTCCCAACCCCTCGCTGAACCCGAATGTTTAGATGATTGCTACAGAGCCAAGAGAACCGAACGTCCCTGTCGTAATGTGGGGAGGTGCTGTGACTGGAGAAGATCAAGAGAAATTACCGCATGTGAAACCCATGGCGCGAAATAAAGTACCATTTGATATTTAGAAAAAGAAGCAATTATTTATGAAGGTGTGACCGGAGTTTGTAGAGGCAGAACAACCGTTGACCTCATTTGAAGTCAGAGATATACCAGAACGATTTCAGTAGATATTTCAGAAGAACACACCAAATAAGGTTAGTAAGCTCAAAACATTCTTTCCAGGTTGCTTAGTGCTAATCCATGATAAAGAATCTATTGCAAAATTAAAAGCGTTGATAGAAGAAACTCTAGAATAGTTGCCACTAGAAGGAAAAGTTAACCATGTTAGAAGAAAGAAGTACAAAACAGGTCGCGAGCCAAGAATGCCTGTGTAGATAGGAGACTATGACATGGATTAGATCATTTTGGATCTAGGGTCGGATGTCAATATTTTGACGCGCCAGACATGGGAAAGCATGGGAAAGCCACGCTTGGACTGGTCCACAATACAGTTGAGGCTTGCAAATCAGGAGAAGGTCCTGTCGATTGGTAGGCTAATTCAATTTCTAGTAGACATAGAAGCGCTAAGAACATTTGCATATTTTGAAGTCATAGATATTGTCGATGACACCAACCCAGATCCCATGCTTCTGGGGATAGATTAGGCCATCGATAATTAGACAATCATCAACTTCAAAAACATAATCCTCTCATTCGAGAATGAATAAATGAGGGTAGTTGCACCTATTGACCTGTTGGAGGGGAAAATATATGTTTAAGCGGTCAACATTAAAGGATAAGGTAGTTATCTGGACCAGATATATAATGTCATGTCATTACAAGAGGATTACATAAATCCTATCGTGGATGGGAACCTAAGATGGAGGACTGCTAGTTCATGCACCTCAGACTCAGGAGAGGCATTAGAGAATTGGTAGAAATGACTCCATGAGATCTCTATGAGGATATGTGCCAGGATTTATAGATTTGTGCGATGGGTGGTGACTCGGGAAAAGGAATTACCTACATATGAGGGCCTACAGAATCTGGCGACTTTCCTAACTGAATTTGAAGGACTAGTAATAGAGCCGAGGCGCTTGTCTGCACTAGACTGTGTGTTGAAAGCTATGCCCGCTAGATGGTGGGGTATGCATAAGAAATCCATATCAGAATGGCCACAATGCATAATATTGTTAGAGATCAGATTCAACGAAGAAGTCGTAGTCATAGGACAAAAGTATACAAGGCAGTCGAACCCTGTCCAACACCTGAATCAATGTCGCATGGAATTTGTAGAATAACCACGATAGGAATGGGTGCATCATTTAATACATACATTGGATATGACACCCTAGAGATGGTATATGTCTATGGAGTTACGAAAAGGAACTCATGATTGGGAAGAGCTAGTTAAGCAATTCACAAACATGTTTGAATTTGTTGATGACCACCCTATATTTGATGTTGCGCTTTAGACTATAAAACATAAGATATTTTCTGAAATCCCTGTCGAAGTGACACATTCGCACCAATGTAGTGCGATGGTACAACACTCAGGAAAAAAGAGTTACCTACATATGAGGGTCTACAAAATCTGGTGAATTTCCTAATTGAATTTGAAGGACTAGTAATAGAGCCAGGGTGCCTGTCTGCACTAGACTATGTGCTGGAAGCTATGCTCGCTAGATGGTGGGGTACGCATAAGAAATCCATATCAGAATGGCCACAATGCATAAGATTGTTAGAGATCAGATTCAATGAAGAAGTCATAGTCATAGGACAAAGTATACAGGGCAGTCGAACCCTATCGAACACCTGAATCAATGTCGCATGGAATTTGCAGAATACCGATGATAGGAATGGGTGCATCATTTCATACATACATTGGAGATGATACCCTAGAGATGGTATATGTCTATGGAGTTGTGAAAAGGAACTCATGATTGGGAAGAGGTATTTAAGCAATTCATGAACATGTTTGAATTTGTTGATGACCACCCTATAGTCGATGTTGCAATTTAGGTGATAAAACATAAGATATTTTCCGAAATCCCTGTCGAAGTGACACATTCGCACCAGTTCAGTGCAACGGTCCAATACTGGATGACATGTTACAATTTGTCCAGAGAACTAGATGATGATGATCCAACCAACATTAACATACTAGAGTCAGAGGGTATGCGTGAGGTAGAACGAAGTGGAATTTCTAGCGAACAGTTTCTCAAGCCGCTCAAAATCAAGAAGGTTAACATTGGTTCACCAAAGAACCCAAAGTTTTCAAACATCAAGGACTATTGGGATGAGGAGATAGTATAAAATATCACAGATATTCTACATGAATTCCAGGACCTGTTCCCTACCAACTTCTCAGAGATGAAGGGAATAGCAGGGTAGCTCGGAGAGATGAAAATACCACTGAAACCAGACAAGAAACCAACTAAACATCGACCATACATGATGAATACATGCTATAATTAAAGAGTGAAAGATGAATTGGAATGCATGCTCGACGTAGGAATCATTAGACATGTCAAAGAGTCAGAATGGATCACTTCTGTTGTGATCCAGGATAAGAATATCACAGGTGAATTCAGGATCTGTGTCGACTTGAGGAAGCTAAATGATGCATGCCTGCACGATCCATTCCCAACACTGTTTATGAATGAAGTATTGGAAAATTTTAGAGGAAGGGAGATGTACTCATTTACTGGTGTATTTTTTGGCTATCACCAAGTCAGAATAGCGAAGGAGGATTGACACAAAATGACCTTCATCACAGTATGGGGCTGCTATCAATATATGGTAAATCCCTTTGCACTCAAGAATGCTCCTATTATTTTTTCTAGAATAGTAGTTTATTCTTTTAAAGATTTTATACCTAAATTTATTGAAGTCTACTTTGATGATTAGATTGTTTTTGGTCTAGTAAGAGACCATTTGGAAAGTTTGCGCATGATGATGGAACGTTACCGCCAGTATCAGATCACATTAAATTCAAAGAAGTGTATTTTATGTGCACCATTTGGTATACTGTTAGGACATGTCGTGTGTCATGATGGAATTCTGGTTGATCCAGTAAAGGTTGCGATTATTCTTGACTTACCACCACCTACATCAGTGATGCAACTCAAATCGATGTTGGGACACACTAGATACTACAAAACATTTATCAGAGGATATGATGAGATAACTGTGCCTATGGAAAAACTCTTGAAGAAAGATGAAAAGTACCCATGGAAAGAAAGCTACTAGGAAAGTATGGACAAGTTAAAAGGCAAGATGGCTACTGCACCAATATTGGTGTTTCCATATTGGAAGAAAGAGTTTCATGTTCATGTCTATGCATCGTCTGTCGTGCTTGGCATAGTTTTGATGCAACTGGGTGATGATGTAATTGATCACCCTATTGTGTTTTCTAGTAGGAAGCTATCGAAAGAAGAAAACAATTACACCACAACAGAGAGAGAAGGGCTCTCCATGGTATATGCACTTCAAAAATTTAGACACTATTTATTGGTGGGACATTTTAAAATGTACACTGATCATTCGGCATTGAAATACCTAGTCAACAATCTGTGTTGGGGGGGAAGATATATCGATGGCTCCTATTGTTTCAAGAATTTGACTTTGAAGTCATTGTTAAAGCGGGTCGACTGAATGTGGGTCCTGATCACCTATCGAGGATAGAAAGTGGTGAAGAACCAACCAGTATGGAGGATAACTTTCCTGATGCGCAATTTTTTTCCATCACCATGATTAATGATCAGAATAAGGATTTTAACACTATCATCCACTTCTTGAGCACATGCTATGTTCTTGAAGGGTTCACCACTATACAGAATAAACATTTGGTCGGAAGAGCCATTGATTATACATTGATTGTGGGACACCTATACAAGATGGGCGCTGATGAAATATTGTGACGATGTGTCTTTGACTATGAACGACATTGGGTAATGAGTGAAGCACATGCTGATGTCATAGGAAGAGACTACCCTAGAAAGGAAATTGTGTGCAAGATATTGCAAGTTGGATTATGGTGTCCAACCATACATATGGATACCAAGAGATTTTTTGACGCTGCGATGTCTGCTAGAGGATAGGAAAACCATCGAGACACAACGAGGTGTCGCTTGTGCCACAAATAACCCTTCAAGCATTTGATAAATGGGTTGTTTATTTTGTTGGTTCTATCAGTCCACTAGGAAAAAGGACTGGCACATGCTACATTATCACAATGACAGACTAGTTAACCAAATGGGCTGAAGCCGTGCCTATAAAAGATTGTACCGCTGTGACTACGACAAAGTTTTTATTTGAAAACATGGTGACTAGATTTGGCTTCCCAAAAATTTTGCTAATAGACCAAGGTATGCACTTTGTTAACAAAATTATTGATGAGCTTACCATAGAATTCCAGATTCATCATAGAAAGATGACACCCTATAATCCTCAGGCGAATGGAACGGTTGAAGTGATCAATAAGATCCTGGAGAATGCATTAACAAAAATATGCCACGCATGCTGAGATGCATTAGAGGAAATTTCAACTCAAAATGGGCATCCTAACAAAATTAAAAAAATAATAGTTAAAATAATAAAATAATATTTATTAATTTTGGAGGAAGAAAATAAAAAAACTATTCTTTTGTTTGTATTTTTGACATATCTCCCCATTTGTTTCCTCAAATTTCAATCAAGAGAGATCATTGGATGCATAATTAAATTTCACATCCAATGAGTACCCACTCGACATACTTTTGATGGACCTCGCTACCCCAAAAACAATAAATACCTGAAAAAATGTGATGATGACATCATCATCATGTTTTTTCAGGTATTTATTGTTTTTGGGGTAGCATGGGTCCATCAAAAGTATGCCGAGTGGGTACTCGTTGGATGCAGAATTTAATTCTGCATCCAATGAGCTCTCCTTATTGAAATTTGAGTAAACACATGATGAGATATGTCGAAAATACAAACAAAAAAAGTAGTTTTTTTATGATACCTATCCCCAAATTTATATTAAAAAGGTGTTTAAGACCTATATGGTATTTCAAATTTAAAGCAATTTCATTCACATGATGACATGGAATTTGTATTAGAGTTAAAAGTCTCATTTTGAGTTGAAATTTCCTCTAATGATTGGGATCAGAAAGTTTCATCCTTGCTCTGGGCGTACCACACAACTTGCAAGTGATTTATAGGGCACACTCCATTCAGAATGGTGTATGGGAAAGAATTCATTGTGCCGATAGAGTATATTGTGACAAGCTTAAGAATTATTACGTTGACGAAAATGACATATGTGGATGATGTCAAGCAAATGTTTTCAGAGCTCGTTCAGATGGAGGAAGAACGCTTCGTCGCAAGATTCCATCAAAACATAGAGAAGCAAAGGAAAAATGCATGGCATGATCGCCATATTAGGACTAAGAAATTCAAAGTTGGAGGACTTGTTTTGCTATATGACAGTAATTTTTTGAAGCATCCAGGGAAATTGAAGACACATTGGCTAGGTCCATATGTGGTCGCACATATAACTGATGCAGTCGAAGTGAAATTACACAAGCTAGATGGAACGCCAGTCATAGGGATGGTAAATGGTCATCACCTAAGACCTTACTATCATGGTCGTGACATACCTAGGTAAGGCAGGAATATTAAAAAAAAGAGAAAAGAAGAAAGGGAACTATTCTGTCGAACGTTTGTGATAAAACCATGCAAATCAAAGTAGGAGCGGGAATTCCTGTTGGACGTCATTAAAGCACGGATACCCAAAAATATTTAGGTGGTTATGACAGTGAGGTGTCATTAATTTGACAACTTTGAGGAGAATAATGATGTGCTTTTTGGTCCCATCGATTGTACTTTCCATAACTATCTTGACAGGTACAAATCAAAACTCGAGTATGTGAGTTAATTAAGAAACCAATTGAAGGAGAATCCCATGTGATTGAAAAGACATCGATCTGCCATCAAATGATCACATGTAGGACTAGCGCATCCCTATAAATATGATCCTTTGGAATCAAGAATCCTTTTACTTGCACACAAAGAAGAAGAGTAAACCAAATCTTGTGATTAAGAGAGTCAA
Organism: Pseudotsuga menziesii; assembly: GCA_001517045.1. Lineage (NCBI taxonomy): Eukaryota > Viridiplantae > Streptophyta > Pinopsida > Pinales > Pinaceae > Pseudotsuga > Pseudotsuga menziesii. The sequence goes on along the minus strand of LPNX010875810.1, from coordinate 131,296 downwards.
AGCTAATGGTGATTTCCATTTCCAGCACCAGTGAGCATTCTAACGTTACCATCGCCTCACCTTTCTTGATTATGGAGTAAATTACATTTCCATAAGTACAACAACAAGAAGAAGAACCAGAAACAATGGTGCGACCAGCTCAACAAATAGTTCTTTCAGCTTATGGTTCAGCATAGGGTCCGTCCCCTACGTCAGCCTCAGTTCAAAATCTACTAGTTGATATACCAGTGATAGGTCCATAGCTGCTTGTGTCAAACAGGGACATCCCAGAATCATCAGTGCCTTGGGTAAGGGTACCAACGCTATCAAAGAAGTGTAAGTCCATTGAGGAAACACCCATAGAGGAAACACCTATGGAGGATGCACCTATGTTGCCACCGCGCAGAGACATGAACACCACCATAGAAGAGTGGAACCTGTTATCACCCTATGTTTAACCAAGGAGAGAAGATGTGTCCAAATTAAATCTTCCAATGAAAGTGCACTCCTCCTTGGTGGCACCTCAGATCCCTATTGTTTTAAAGCTGATCAAACTGTATTTTGAAGACACTAATACCCAGAAGAAGGAGGACCTTGAAAGAAATAACTACATGGTCATGAATCCAGTCGTTCCTCTTGAGCCACAGTTGGTAGTTCCAATGCAATGGGCTTGCGGTATAGAAAGCACAGGCCAGCTGAACTTGCTGATAATGCCACATTTTGGTCAAAGTACACAAGTAAGAATGTATGTGAAACAACTCCTGGTCTATTTCCATGGAGGATATTTATGGCTCGACCGATCTTATCCTATCGGCGTAGAGCTTATTTCAACAATAATGGGTCTCCTGCACCATATCTGCGTGTAAGCAGAGATATGGGAAATAGGAAGCAAAAATATGACCTCCAGCATGCAAATAGAGGATTCCTCATTTCCTCTATTACTATGAATATGGTCAGGTTCATCGCAAAGATTTTATCTTGCAAGTTGTTGCGCAAGATGCAGCCTACTAAGTGCATCGTTGGGACAGTGGAGCTGGAAAAGCAGTGCATGGAATGTGTCACTTTCAATTTCTCACAGTACTTGTTAAATGAGCTACTCGAGGATGCCGAGAAAGCGCAGGAGGAACCTAAGAAAAATTTCCACTACTCCTGGCTCCTGATTCTAATTTCTTTTGTGTTTTGGTTAGAACCACCAGATTACCAGCCACAGGATCTCCCAGTACTTTTCCATGGTGCCAAATACCAGAACCTCTAGGAGGACAAGGAAGATAGGATCCGGTAGAAGGACAATAAAATAGAGTTCTTTCTGTATGAGGAGGCACTTAGAGACGTAATCAAACTCTAGCATAGGCTGCGCGCAATGACAGTTGAGAAGTATGCATCCCTCATAAAGTTCTAGGTTGGTGTCCACAATGTTATCTTGTAGCCGTAATAGGATTCCACAAAGCAAGCACACCTCGCACCTTTTATTATTGCTGACTCATATGTGCAAGCAGTCATCCAGGATTGGCCTAAGGAATGGCACATCCTGGTCGACATAGAAATGAACCAGGGAAATAACTAGGGAAACGACCCAGGGAACTGGTCAAGGCAATGTCCAAGATCATGACCCAAACAATGGTGGGGGTGATGCATAAGATAACTAGTCACAACACTCAAATGATGATAAAGACAACACCGATGTGATGGTGGCTCTGATCAAAATGATGCAAAAGACACACCTACTGATGAGGATGTGTGAAACCAATGGAGGGCATAGGAACAGAAGAGTGCATACGTGCGCAAGAATCGAAAAGTTGATAAAAATGACTAATATAGTCATCTTAGATAAGGAGGACATTGTCTTGCTTGCAGATGCTTTCACAAAAGTAGCAAAGACTAGCCTTGACGGTCTAAGTACTTAGTAGATGCAAGTGGCCAATAGGCTCACTAAGCATGTTAATAAGCTCATTGAGGCTATCAATGAATTAAAAACCACAGTTGAAGATAAGACATACAAAGTTGATCTTGTTGATACATTAGTTGTGCCACTGCTGTTTCCGCCCAACAAGATCAAATTAAAGGAGAAATAATTGGAGTCGGGAACACTGGAGTATGATGATGTTATCCAGGTGATGGGGACATTGAAGCTAGAATTGGTTGAAGTATATGTTGTTCAGCATGTGGATGTGATAGAAATAAACATCAGAGAAAATGCTCTTGCTTACAAAGCCACAAAGAAGACAAGGAAGGAGAAAGGGAGCAAGGTCCTCCTAAGGGAAAAGGAGCAAGAGATTGAGGCATAGGAACAAAGTAAGCTTGCACTAGCTGAAGCCATAAAAAGCACAGTCATAGAGTTCCCCTTGGAAGAATGCCAGGAATACAAAGATGTAGTCGCAAGGTTGGTTGGCTATCAAAGGTTGTGGTGGATCTCAGAAGACAAGTAGAAGAGCTTCAAGCACAACAACAACCAAGAACAACTCCCGAGGTGTTAGAAGAGCACAGGAAAACAACATCTGATGTTGTTGATCAGATTAAAGAGGGAGAAAATCTTTGCATAGAAGCAATCTACATTGTCTCTATGATGTGGGAATTGATTCTGGAAGATGAGACAGTGGAAAATTTTGCATAGGATGCATGCCAAGATGACTAGGAAATCACAATGGTTTAGGCATAAATGAAAAAGATGCCCATCAAAGAAAGGATTTCCAAGGTAACCGAGTTGAAGCAATTAAATCAGCAAGTCCAAAATATCCGTGACCAAGAGTGGAAAAGGAATGAAAAAGTTATGTTAAACTAGACAGAAGTTGAATGGGTTATAGGGCTCCTTCAGCCTGTAGAGAAAAAGCTCCAGCAGATAACTCAAGCACTGGAAGATGTACCATCAGAACATATCAGTTCTAACCGTGTGAAGTAGTTGGAGAAGTAAGCAGAGGAGGTACACAAAGAAATTTCTTGGATGCAAGGAATTGTGAAGGAATTTCAGAACAAGGTTGGACCCTTGGCGTAGGCCGCACTGAAATCCTAAAACCTACTTAGTGTCTCAAGATGAGCCACATGTGAGTGTCGGGGTCCTGCTGGGATAGGAAAAGGGCATAAGGAAATAAAGTGCATATGAATATCTGCACAAGGAAAAAGGATAAGCGCAAGCACAAGAGGAAAGGAAAGCATGTGACAAAGAAAGAAGCGAACAAGGAAGGAAGCTGCGACGAGGACTAGTCTGATGAAGGAAAAGAGAGTCGTCAGGCATACAAGAAAGTGACAGATCAAGAAGATCGTGGTTGCTAAATTATTCATAAGCTGGAAAACAATGCACATATGAAAGAATATTTTGTAATTCGGGCTGATAACACCTTGAGCCAATCTGTGTCATTTTGTCAGCTTGTAACTATTTTTGAACAACTGATAACGACCTCTAACAAACAATTTGTATGGAGTCGACCCTGCGTGGTCCTGCGAAGGTTATAAATATGAGGAACCCATTTTGTATAGGGTTTTTTTGTTCATTGATAGGTATTCGATAGTATAGTTGTAGAAGGTTGTTGAGTCATGGAACCCATTTTTGCAGAGGGTTGCCGACAGTAGATTTGGTAGAAGTATTCTGCAGCTGAGTGTGCAGATAGTAGAAGAGTCAATCCAGGTTGTGTGCAAATCAGTAGGAGAGTAGAGTATAAGAATAGAAAATAAAACCATAGAGCATGAGAGAAAGAAGAGTCTAAGCCAAAAATAAATATCTCAAAACAGTCTGCAATCAAGTTGTAGGCCACAAGGTGCCATATATTTCTCATGCTAGATGAAGCACACCTTGGTGGTTTTTCACTCTTTGGTTTTCACGTTACATCCTGTATTGAAGGAATGTGAATGTTGAATGCTTGTGAATTATTTTATGTTATTTACATTTCTTGTTTAAGTGAAGCTTGCAATATTGAGAAAAGAAGTCAAATGAATGAATGACTAAAGCATCGTTGAAGCCCTGTATATTATTTCATGCTCAATTTACTGTTAAGTTGGAATAAAGTCAAACTGGTGTCATTTAATGTTAAGGAATGCACAATATCATTGAAAATATTTTATATCGGTTTAAGCTCAGTTGTTGCTTAATTTCCAAGTGGGAATGTGTGTCGCATGGTCAAGTGTTCCTTACTGGTTAAGTTCACTTGCGCCACTGTCAAGGTAATTGGAACTCTCTATACTATTACAAGTTGGTTCCTGGTTAGTTGTTGTTACTTGTTATTATTCCAAGGGGAAATATGTGTCACTCACTGGTTGTGTTGCAGTGTTAAGTCGTTAGGCTGTTAAGTTGTTAAGGTGGCTTTGTGACACCATTGTGCCGCTGTTGGGTAGTAAAGGACTCCATCCTTTTGACTCTGTCGAGCTCCTTGGACGAGTTCCAAGGGAATGCAATCCCTCTCTGACTATGAAAACATGGTTCTAGCAGTTACAAATTAATATATCTCAGGTGAGACTATGCCTCCCTCGTAGGTGTTGTCGGCTGAGCTTGCTCTATCGGGTCGATGTCTTTGGGCGTTTTATGGGTATTGTGTTGTTTGTAGGACCTGGGACGCGGGAGTTAGGAAAATAGGCTAACAATGTGTAACTCCTATTTTCTATTTTTAGAATACAACTCTCATCCCTTGTTCCCCTCTCTCTCCCAATTTTAATTTCTCATGAAGGAATTCGATCTACTTGTCTTGGGAGTCACACTTGTGTGTTGGCTCATGCTCTTTCTCTTGTGATTGCATTTGGAACTTGTGGTATGATTTTATTTCTCTTCGTACGAGATCCTTGATTATCATATTCCCAAGATGATTTACTCTTGATCCACTATTGTATGTCCTAGAATTTCCTGTAGAGATCCCGGATTGGAAGTAAGGGCGAGGTTCGCTACCACTCGATTTGAGGTTGGACTATTGTCTTGAAGCCACTCGAATTCTCCTGTTGTGGAAGTAGAGGAATTACTTGAAATTAGGTTGTGGTTGGACTGATTTATTGAGAGAATTTGTGGTTGATTTTTCCCTTTATTGTTGAATCATGGTTCGAGCTCAAGGATGACCATTGAAAAGTGAGTTTTTGCTTGCATTGGATCTATAGCTGTATGGAACGTGGCACGACCGATTCTGGTGGTGTATTTAGAAAAGTTAAGTGATTTATCTCATGTTTATTTAATTTCTTTGGATATGATCTGATTTATTTATGGATTAACATGAAATTATTTATGAAACATTTTACCTAACTGTAGAAAACATTTCTCATGCAATTCACTCTATTTATGCAGGTAAATTTTGTGAAGTAATTGAAAACTAATTTTGCGATTTGTGCACAGTACGTTTGAGGAAGTGATTCTTTGGAACCTCTGCTACAAAACTGATATTTATTCCCATGTTAATTATATAATGTATATTTTCATGGTACAGTATCCGCATAATTTTTTAAGACATTTCTCTTTGATGCTTCTACCTTCTAATTGAAAACTAGTTCTTTGATTGGATTGTTTGGCAAAGTTTGGACCCTTAGCACATGGAGTGTTTGTAAAATTTCTTGTGTTATTTTTATGCATATGTATGATAAATAAAATTTAAATTTTTGTGATAATTTTAATGTAAATTTCCTCTATAGTGTTTTGAAAAGGTCTTCCAAAATTCTAGATCAATTTCCAATTTCTAGCTTCTTCAATGGAATTGATTTGAGTAGATTTGTGACTTTGTATATGAAGTGTTTGATGAAATTTTAGACTAAGATATACCTATTCAAGACTGATAAAAAAAATTATTTAGACTTTTAATTGCATTTTAATGATTCTATGAGCTGTGGATTTAATTATTCTAGTTATTCATAGAATAACTAGTTAATTCAGATGAGTAGAATTTGCTAGTTTTGTGAGTTATTTAATGGACTGTATATGGGTGGAAAGATAAATCCATATGAATGTAGGTGACCCATTCTACTCTTTCCATGAGATAAAATATTCATATATTTCTCTTTATTTGGCATTTTGAAGGTTGAATTGGAAACTAGGTACATTGTAGTGAAAATTGATAACTAGTTTTGGATTGAAATATCTGTTTTCTTAAAAATAAAATGCTACAACCTTGTTATATGTTTCTAATATATTATTGTGTTGTAGGTGGTTAATTATAATGTGTTATAATTTAATTATGGATTCATTTCATTTTGGTTCAATTATTTAGACTCAATTCCTTGCGGTGAATGTTAACTAGTTTCATTGGAAGTCATGGAAGATATCACCTTATGTGCAATTGGAATTATTTGGAAATAAACCTTTAATTGGAAGTAGGTGAAAAATTAAATATGTTTTTAATGGATGTAGTATTGATGTTTGTAGGAATAATTCAACCAGTGTAGATACTTTTTGTTCCTCTAGCCTGTATGGTACAAGTCTAGAACAAAAGGACACATCAACATATCATTTCCCTAGATAACTGATCTATTTGGATAAATAACTCTCTTACCATAGATTTGGAGGTTTTTCCTTGTTCCACCGATCTTAATGCAATATATTATACCTGAAAAGAAACACAAGAAACAAGACAAGGGATGAGAGTAACAAGATAAATAAAAAATATATATTAGTGATCAAGGAGTAGAATACTAAATGATCAATAGTAACATAAATCATGTATGGGAAAGGGAAACACTTTTTTATTAAAAGATGAAAAGAGAAAGCTACAACAAAAGCCTTGATGTCAATATATTTTCCTCCATAAGGTTTTTGACACAATCACACAACTCTCAACTAGTACAAACTCTTGGTCACAACACTCTCAAATTTACCTCTAAACCAAACTTCAATCTAATAGCATAAGGATGCTCTTCTTGGTCTCCCCTCACATGATCCATGAAGCTCTCTTTTATAGGCCAAGGGAAGATAAAATGAGTTGATATATTTTGGGAAGAGGATAGGGAATGACCCCTATGGGCTAGGGGGTTGAGTTCCATCTTTCCCAACTAGGTAGGATCATCCTCCATGAGAGATTTTGCTTGGAAGATTCTCAAAACTTCTATTTTTTCATCCTTAAGATTGTCGGTGCTCCTTGCAATAAGGGTAAGTGCGTCAATGCACCTTGTAGTGAAGGAAATGGCACCACTGGTGCCTACTCCCAATTTGCAATAAGCGCTAGGGATGAATGACACTCTGTGTCTGAAGACAAAGTGCGTCAGCCATGATAGGAATAGAGAAAAAAGGATCCAAAAGAGTTCTTGACCAATGATATTGAGGGATTCAAGCATTGATACAAATTTTAGGCACAACAAAATTCCCCCCCAAGTATGAAGCTAGAGGGATGTCATAGGTAAAATGATTTGTTAGACGTGGATTTGGTATCAGAGGAAAAAGAGAGATGAGTTTGCATTCGATGCAAGACCAGTGACAAAATATCTAACTCAATCATGGCTATGGACCAATACACTGCAGATCCATGGGTGATGACTACATCATGGCTACCAAGAAAAAACTGTAGATCCATGATCAATAAGAATGAAAACGGAACATGGCTATGGAACATATGAAGTAGATCCATGTTACCCAAACTCAATACAGAACACTACCACCAAAGGTACAATGTGGATCCATGTCATAAATTCAAATAATACTCCATCGCAGCTGAAGGATAGGAACATATTCAAGTGAATACCTAACCACTCGGGGTATTCATTCCAATCCCCAAATATACAATTCTAACCATGTGAATATATGTCCTGATGTCAAAAAAATTAGAACCCACTTGATTATCGGTCATTGATGTATACTGTTAACAAGTGTGTGGGAGATCACCATTAATGTCAATGATTGCCAAGATATCCAGTACATTCTCCCAAGCATGAATAAAGGAATTGAAGTTGAACACTCAGTAGAATCTTCCAATCAGAGGTCATTGACAAAAACCTACTATTGAAAGTGAGGATACCTTCCATTGAGGCATGTAGGATTCAAGGCACTTGACTTGGTTTCTAAGTCCAATTCCTCGATGATGTGTTGAGGTCGGCAGGAATAGAATCATCGAAGGAGGGCTGTGATGATTCCCTCATCATCGACATGAAACATGGAACAAAATATGATGTTGAACTAATGAAACAACCATGGAAATGACTCAGATATTACTAACTTTGAAGGAAGTTAAGGTCACTGAAGAGGTATTTTTAGAGGAGGTTCCCTTTGAACATTGAACATCACAACAAAGGACTTGGTAGCATTGACTCAATGAGACAAAAACCAAGCGTAATGCAAGGACATGGTGATGCATTCTTTGAATTGACTCAAAGGAGTTATATGACTCACGAAATTCAATCGACTCGAGGACAAGCTGAATACCCAACTATCTGAAAATGAAAATGCAGACAGGTTCCATGTTCAAAGGGGGACTATGAGCTGTCATAAATACCAATGAAAATATATTTCCCATTCCCTTAATTTACCCATCACGAAGGATGGGTACCCATTTTCATTTTAACAAGTTCAAAGAGGGTAACAAACACTCGTTGTAGCTAATCAGATGACGTCGATACATTCTCATACACTTTATGAACCTAATAAAGGAGGGGTTCATTCCCAGAAAGGGTCCTTCATCGTTTGATTTTATGAGTTTGATGAAAGGTAAACTCAGTCGTCATTTCATGTTTAGAGAGTCTGAAATGACTAAGAAGAATCCAGGGTGTTTTTTTCATAAATTTAGTCCGCAAGGCCCAAAAACGTATAAACTAATGCCCAGGAGAACTCTTCTAGTTGTGATAAACTAGAGTGTACTTTTTTTTGTAAATTGCTCTAATCGATCCGAAAACGGGGTAAACTATCATTGACTAGACGATCATTCAAATACTTTTACAAGCGTGAAAGCATCAAGTTCGCTTGTCGATCTTTTAATGTTTAGGAAGTCTGAAAAGAGCTTAAAGGTAACTCCATAAGAGGTGTATTTTTTCAAAATCCAATTTGAACCAGTGTGAAAAACAGTAAAAGTGTACTCAATACCTCTTCGCTGAGTTTTTAATGAGTATGTCAAAGTTATAAAAGATGCTCGGTACTTTTTCATCCTAGCACGGAGTGTGAAAAAGAAAAAAGAAACTCACTCATCTCCAAACGCATCGTAAAAATAACCTGAAATATTTGAAAACGGAGTTAGAACAAGTTCACTATGAAAACTATAGAAAATACATGGAAAAACCCTAAATATTTAAATATTTGATTAATTATTTTTCAATAAAAATAAAAAAATTGATAGAAAAAGGGGAATAGTAACTATTTTTTACCATTGTAATTTTACCATAGTGCTTGGGTGAATTTTGTGCAAACAAGGTGATTTTCAAATGAGGATTTAGGGAGCTTCGGACCATCTCAGATCAAATTGTCCGAATCAGGTAAGAGGTAAACTTTATCCTTTCAAATTCATGGTGATATTTTTTCATTTTAGGTTATTTTTTGGGGGTTTTTGAGCATTTATCCAAGGAGACAAATCATTCCCAGGATGACGCTTTTCTCCCTTTCGAGAGGTGTTTCGACGCACCCTTTGAAAGAGGGAAAAGTGCCTATGGAACTCTATCAACATGGGGAAAGATCATTGATGCTTTTTCTTCCTCTATGAAGAGTGCCAACAGCTAGGTCACTTCAAAAAACAAAAAATATCCATTAGCTTGCTATTTTTCTTTCTTCCAAGGGTTTGATCATGCTTCTAATGGATGTTTAAATTGTTTTTGGCAAGAAAACTGCTCACAAAATGTTGATTTGGAAAGAAATACAATATCAGTTGGATGACCTTCAAGAAGCCAATGACCCAATGACCGTGACAACCCTATGTGGGTGTGGGATTCTCAAATATTTTAATGTACCAAGGATGAGGTCATGCATGCATATATTGGAGCACTTGATCCACATGTGGGACCTTGATCAACAACATTTCGAGATCGGGACCCATATTTTTACCATAGATGTGGAAGACATCTATTTTTTGACTGGATTTTCCCGTAGGGGGAGACCAGTAGTGATGACAGGTCCACGAGGATGTGAGTTGGATGATTTGATTGATGAGTAATACTCGGTGGGGATCCATTCCTTAGGAGGGAAAATCCCCATCAAACACATCGTGGATCGACCATTGAGGACCATAGCCTTCATGATCGAGAAGGTGGTGGGTAGTAGGTTAGACCATATAACTACACAGGATCACATGATATATGCAGTAGAGTGTATGGCTCCTACCATATTTAACTCAGGAAAGGGGTTATTGGTCAGCTTGAATGACCAGCTAACCAAATTTTAGAGAAGAGAGATGAAACAGTTCGACTATGGAGCTATAGTGGTATATTTATTCTTGGATAAGGTTCCATTGATGAGACCTTGGGTACCCTTGAACATGTTATATGTTGAGGGCCCTCAGATGACCAGGTGGGTAGAGGCCATGGATCGCCATGGTGGTGGCAGAGGCCCCAGGGTTACATATGGATCGGTTTTCTTCCATTGGTTGAGAGGCCAACTACTGATGGTGGAGGACTATGCTTATGCTGGGGAATATTTTAGGGATGACCCTAAACTTCCACTACCATAGGGAGATAAGTGGGACGATCGAGGTAAGAAAAATATAAATATACATTTTTTTTTGTTTTTTATTTCATATTTCATGTTTATTATTATTATTATGTAATGTTGAGACATACAAAAATGTTTTTTGCAGATATAGGTCCTTCTCGTTCATCGGGAGCTTCTCCTATAGAGAGGAAAGGGGCGATTAGAGACATGGTTGTAGGGAATGTAGAGGCAGATGAGGAACTCCAGGATATCAAGGAGAACCTCCAGTGAATGACTATGGGCATACTTGACATCTCCATTGATAATATTCCCCGTTGCTACTAGTTCCATACTGCAGAAGTTTCATGCCATTTTGGAAGGCTACTCCATGAAGTGGCTAGGGCCATGATGTGCTATCATGATCATGAGGATTAGACTGTAGTGGCTCCCTCATTTTTGTATGATATTTACACTGAAATATTTGAAGCTTCATTTTTTTTCCATATTTATATGTATTTGAAACTGTGATAGTTCCAGACTTCGGGTGACTTGAAAGTGTATGGCTTCAATGTTTTTGTATCTCAACACTAATTTTATATATATAAACTTTTTATTTACATATGTGTGTGCAAATGTTCCATGTGACTGAATGTCTACCTATGTATCTATGTGTTTCAATGTATGCAATTGATGTTAAAATGAATTTAAATATGAGCAAGATACCAATGCAAGACAAAATTTTCTAAGGAATCTGCCATAGTATTTAGATGTCTCAGGATATGATGATAAAAAAAACGCTCAAATGACCTTTCGAAAAATCCTAACTCTTTGGAATGTATGAAGGAGTAGGATTCTAGATGGTGTAGACTTGGTTTAATTGATGTACTATTAACTCTGAATATAGGTCAACCCTAATTTGACTTACATCATTAGCCAGGGCTTTAGTCAACAAACCAATCACTGTGTGATACTCCGTTAGGTTGTTTGTTGCAGGGCTCAAACAAGTTTCTCATGAACTCACCAGATCACTGGTAGGAGAGTACAGTACCCAATATGCTAACGCAATATTCAAGGTGTAACTATTAGCACCATCCGCAAAATCGATATAGGTGGTCATCTTTTCATTTTAAACATAATACTACATAAGTAGGTTTGTGAAAGACACATCTTACATTCACACTAAATACACACTTCAAAACAACACACAACACTCTATAAACATTATATACAACTAACCTATGCTAGATGCCCAAGGCATGGTATTTTTTAAGTTAGAGTCTGTTGTGAGGCTCTCCCAAGGGCACCTTGTCATAATCTATCAAATCATATGCCCATTTATATAAGACATGACTGATGATGTAAGGCCCATGCCACATAGATTCCAACTTTCCAGCTCCCAACTTGTTGGGTTTTTGGTCGGAGGTCAAGACCAGGTCACCTTCGTTGAAAGAGTGAGGTTGAATGGATATGTAATATTGAGCTTGTTGATGTATATGTAACTTTGGAATGTATTCTTCTATGTATCTTATGTATTGTAACCCGATGTTTATTCCGAGATGTTTCTATTATGTATTTGAGTCATGTGGTCATGCCCCGATGTTCCGATCGGGAGGATTAATAATGTAAACAAGTCATATCAAGTCATTAGGTAAGTCCCCACAGTTTAGGGGCACTTGAGTTATTATACACTAATTAAGGTGTAGGCTCGAGTAGTAATTATTAGGTTGAGTGCACTTCAAGTCAACGGAAGAATATAAATAGAGAGTGAGAGTCTCTCTATTTATCACTTGTGAATTACATCACTTGCTCTCTCAAGTGTGGCACACCTTTGGAGAAGGAAATACTTTGGCTTGATAGAAGACAGAAGGCTACTGTTGTGTTGGGAGGTCATCTTACTGTTTTGGGATCACATCTTGTGGTGATACTATCTTAGAGGAAGTTGAGGGGTTTTCTGCATGTATGGTTTCCCCTCCTAAAATCTTTGTGTCTCTTGTCTCTTGTGATGTGCTTATGTGATTGATGTGCTTGTTATTCTCTCAGTGAAAAGATCTTATCATAATGCTAGCTTAAATGATGAAAAACTAACATGGTATCAGAGCTAACCTGAGAAGAAGACACTGTACAGCTGTAGAGGCTAGGGCTTCCTTGTTTGTGGATCTTTCTCCACTATTTTTCAGCAAAATTAAGGTGGACTTACTCTCCTCCCTAGGGCGCATATTTCTATCGAAACAGATTTCAATTCGGAGGATTTTCAATTTTGGACCTGTCACTAGGGTCGGAAATTAGGGCTTTTTATAGAAGAGGAATTTTTCAGTGATCCCAGGCCTGGATTGTTATCCTATCCAAAATCGAAGTTAGGAACAAGTTTGAAGGCATTTGGTTGGACAGAACTCCAGAAAAGCAAAACCCTAGTTGCTCCTGAACCAGCTTTGCAGGATTTTAGCTCAAGCTTCAGATTTGACATCTTGAACCTGGTAAGATCTAAAATCTTTTGTATTTCCATTTGAGGTTCTTATTTAAAGATGTCTCATCATACCAATCTTGATGAAAATCTTGAGGGGGCTGATAACTTCCGAGCTTGGAAGTATAGGATCTCCCTGGTCCTGGAAGAGAATGAATTAGACTCCTACATTCATGAGGAGATTCCAGTTCCAGAGGGAGATGAGGAAAAGGCTCTCCATAAGAAGAAGATGGTTATGGTAAAGAGGATCATTGCTGATTCTATCAAGGATCATCTTATCCCTCAGGTGTCCTCTCTCAAGACACCTAAAGCTATGTTTGATGCCCTAACCAAATTGTTTGAAGGAAAGAACATCAATCGGAAGATGACCCTGAGGAACCAGTTGAAGAATGTGAAGATTCAAAATGCAGAAACTATCCAGTCATACTTCACAAGAGTTTCTCAAATCAAAGAACAATTAGAAGCTATTAATGAAGAAGTGGAAAATGCGGAGATTGTCATGACTACATTGAATGGCCTCCCTAGGTCATGGGATGATTTCATTCAAGGAATCTGTGCTAGGAAGAAGTTAGTCAAATTCAGCAGACTATGGGAAGAGTGCTCTCAAGAAGAAGCTCGGATAGCAGCTTGAGAAGAGAATATGGGTAGTGAAGACCAAGCTCTTATAGTTCGCTCCAAGGCTCACTCCAAGAAAAGCAAA